>JBBPCS010004761.1:0-11045 GCA_037974645.1 Hollardia meadi | reverse complement strand
CACACACACACACACACACACACACACACACACACACACACACACACACACACACACACACACACACACAGATGGTCGTTGGCATTACAAGCTTTTTGTACAAAAATGCCTTGAGAAGATGACATGCAGAGAGAGATGTGAAGTGCAGAAATAATAACAGATGTGTTTGTGTGTGTTATTGTGTGTGTGAGAGATGAGTTTATAAGAATGACCTTTTCTGAGAGAGGAGCCGGACCAGTTTAACCCTGATGTCTCAGCTGAGTGTGTGTGTGTGTGTGTGTGTGTGTATGTGTGTGTGTGTGTATGTGTGTGCAGTGTGAACTCCCTCTCTCTGTAGGGTGACACAAAGAGTGCTGATTGGTCCTCGGTCTGCTGAGCAACTCAATTATTCCTGTTAATACCAGTAACACCATGACACCACAAACAGCAAGCCTATTAACGCACACATGCACGCACGCACGCACGCACGCACGCACGCACGCACGCACGCACCCACCCACAGACACCCTTTATGCATCGAAGCATGTTCACACATGTATAAACACGTGGACACACTCACATGCTGTAGACTCCATGTGTACATTAGCTGAAGAAGGCAAACACAAATGCTACAGTATATATTTACCACCCGTGTCCGTTTGTTGGTTTGTTTGATTATTACCACGATTATGCAAAAACTACTCAATGGATTTCTACGAAACTTGTTGGAAGGATGGGGCATGGGGCGGAACCAGGAATTTCCTTCTTTCACATTGCGAGATAGGGCATTTTTCGCCATTTTCATTAATTTTCCAGGGAATTATGTGTCTGTGGCCTGAATTTTGAATGCTGATGTTCATAAGACCCATAAAAAGTAAAAAATAAATAAATTTAATTTAAATTGCGCCCAGACGCAACCACTTGGCTGCCCCCACCGTGACCATAATGACTTGAACTAAACTGATTTCCTATTTCGATAAAACCAAGTGGGAAAGCAAAACTGAAAGTGTCACGAGTTGCTGCAGTTGGTGCTGAGGCTTAAATAAAAGGGCTGTTGGGCCTTGGTGGAGGTATGTGCTCGACTGTTTTTATTTTTGTTCAGTGGTTGAATATGATCCCAATAAGAAAAGGAAGTTTAAAAAAATATTTTTATTTTGATTTGGACTGATTTGAACTTGTAGTTTTTACTTAAGAAGTGTTACTGTGGCCACAAGTGGAAATTATAAGATCATAGGACAGACAAATTCCCAAGATTCTTATGACTGAGCTACTTCAAATAGTGTTTGGCACATTACTTGAAAAATGTAATGAGTGCATTACTGAATAAATTACTGACTACAAAAAAGTAATTACATCACTTTACAAATTAGTGAACAGCTAAAGTTATTAGTAATATTGCTCATCAGTAGGAGTGTCACGATTCTCTAAATCCACAATTCAATTTGACTTTTGCTTTTTTTTCACAGTTTGATTTTATTTTAAAATGTAAACTTTTGTTCAGCACTGACGGCTATACGTCATTAGCTGGGTTTACATGGACCCTAATATTCCACTTATAATCGGAATGAGAGCCCAATCAGACTAAAAATGCCTCATGTAAACACCTCAAATGGAAGAGACTGATCCAATCCGGCACGATCGGAAGGAATTTTCAATCGGATTGAGAGGGGTGGTTTAAACCAGTTCAATCGGAAAATATTTGTGTCTAATAACCATGTAAACACTTATTCCAATCGTTTCCCTCGGGTTGGAATACATTTGTTCTTTCTGCACATGTGTGCCCCACGTGGGGGGTAACGGTGACGTGACAAGTTTCCGGGAGGGACAGAAACATGGCGGCATCGAAGCAGAACTGGTCTGTTTTTGCGCATGTCAAAAAGTAATATTCTGATTAAATGCGTTGGAGCATGTAAACGCACATCTTATCGGATTACTTTATTTAGCGTCCATGTAAACAGTTAGGTTGAAAATTCTGATCAGAATAATTTCAATCAGGTTGAGGAAATATTGTCCATGTAACCGCAGCTATTCTGCCTAAACCTTCATTTGTGCTGGTGTTTATAGCCCAAGGGGAAATAGCAAGACAGGTGCTGCTAGATTAAGTTGATTTGAGATTCATAGATCACAGGTGTAAGTTGCAAATGTGATCCATAGAACCTGCTTAAGCAAGGTTTTTAATGCTTAGCATCATTTTGAATGGAATGTAAACACACTGTCGAAAATGATCTTAAGACTAAGTTCAAGTAGAAATCTATGAACATTTTTATAAATTAAGCCAGTGGAGGCCATGATGAGATGACGCTAAATAAGCAGCATCATCGATACAGTGACTTAACCCGTTTGGATTGTCTCATAACTGGACCTCGTAAAAACCTCCAAGGTCTTGGTTCTAGGTTCTTATTTGGTTCTTGTTTGGCATAACTAAATTATTGGAAGGGTTTCAGTAGCAGCAGGAACACAGGATGACACAATGGAGTAGAGAGAGAACAAGACCGGCTCTAGATCAGCTCCCACCCTGCTGACCAGCTCTGCAGAGCAGGGTGTGACCCTCTTGGCAGGTCAGCAGTAGCACACAGTTTTAAGATTTTGAAAACGCAACTCCCTACATTACTTGGAAATTTGATTAAACAAGTAGCTTCTAGTAGGTGTTTTACACAGTGTTTCCAAAATTTGCACACGCAATTGACGGTAAACGTGGACAAATGCATGACAAGGCAGCAAAACACACCTCAAAAACACTGAATATCATCTGTATGTTAAATAAAACTTCCTTCCAGTGCTTATCTAAACACATGTCCTGCGTTACTAATTAATTGCTTATCAAGTTTATCAGGAACTTGTCCCCAAACTGGGTGGGGGAACAGTGGAAACAGAACCAAAAGCTGAACAATCTCTCATCTTTTGTATCGCCTTTCAACAAATTAATACATCCACCTTCTCGATTGTTAAATGTCTTAGGAAAAGTAATTCTTGCTCATTTTCACAATCTGTTGCAGGACATAACAGACTGTCTCACTAGTTTATCTTGCGTCTGTCCTTCAGATGCTCACCTGTGAACATACTGCTGAAATCCCATAACCTGTGCTTGGCATCCATTTAGTTCTCCAAGGCTGCTGTAAAACTGTTGCTTGATAACATTTTCTTACACCAATACCAACAGCAGCAACACGGCAGCAAAGCTGAAAGTTTGCAATGTTTGTTTGCAAAGTATTAAAAACAGACTCAATGACTTTTCACAGTATGT
Organism: Hollardia meadi; assembly: GCA_037974645.1. Lineage (NCBI taxonomy): Eukaryota > Metazoa > Chordata > Actinopteri > Tetraodontiformes > Triacanthodidae > Hollardia > Hollardia meadi. The sequence goes on along the minus strand of JBBPCS010004761.1, from coordinate 7,822 downwards.
GTTTACATGGTAGAACTGTTTAAATGCATACCATCAGCATACTGCAAAAGCTGTGTAATGTCCTGCAATTACTTGTTGAATATATCACATGTCCAACAGTCTGCATGCCCCTCCGGTTATATTGATCATGTGGCAAACTGTTTTTGTTGTCCGCTGCTATGAATGCTCACTCACACACACAGTTGTGCATGCACATACAGTACATCATTAAGCAACCGAGGAAGCTATCTTTTGTGGCCTTGGATCAATGTCACAACAGTATTTATGACAGATCAGACATTAGCGCACACCTACACATTCACACAGGACAACCCACATGTAAATACACGCAGACATGTGCTAGAATGCACATATGCAGTGGTGGAAGAAATACTCAGATATTTAAATGCTCCTCTGTTTTCACATGCTATGTCATTATCATTGCTAACTTTATCTACCTGCATTTTTGTTGCTGGGCAACTAGATAGGAGAGCTTTTTAACTGAAAACAGCTACATTGCTAAAAATGGTTGATGATTGCATGGATGGTAAACCAGAAAAAAAGACAGTACATATAGGGTCTGCACAGCTGGATAATAGTTCTCTTTAGGTTCATCACTCCTCTCAGAGATCATTCATTCAGTCATTTAATTCAACGTAAATATAAGATTATGGACAAGTGCAGTTTTAAAGTTGTGAGTCATGTGTTCTACAGTTACTGTGGATGAGAACTTGTATTAAATAAACAAATAAATAAATAATCAAAAGCCAAAAGCTGGAGCTCACATCAGCCTAGTGCGAGCCCATTTCTGTCAATTTATTCCATACTGTATTTTTTCTTTTTTTTGGTCTTATGTTGCTTTTACATTGTGTCTTGATGCCTTTTATGTTTTATGTAAAGCACTTTGAATTGCCTTGTTGTTGAAATGTGCTATACAAATAAACCTGCCTTGCCTCACCTTAATAAAATCCTGCGGGTAACTGAAATTTCAGTACAGTGTGATTCATTAACTTGTTCATCTTCTGACATTTACAGTTCGTGAGGGGCCGAAAGCACATTGGTTGCCCTGGTGAATGCTGTCAAACAATTTGGTCAGTGTTACTGTGAAAGTGATGCATGAACTGATCATACATGATGGAATAATTAAAGTAGAATTGGAGCCCAAACTACATTAAACTTCTTGGTCCGAGTTGCACCATATCAAGCTCAGACGGAGATTATTATGTCTGCAATTAAAATTCATTTCTGCTGCACACAGATGCACTCACAGTGGTGATATGAGAAAGACTGCACTGAATGACCCAGCCATACACAGCACACAAATCCTTTTTAAACATATTGATACTCTTTCAACTCTTATCTACTCATTCATTCTTTAAACCAGGAACTTGTTTCATACCTTAAAGTGTTTGATATCAATTGTACATTGTAATATTAGAATGATACATTATACAATAGGTCATACAAGAGTCGTGTTCAACTTTCAAATCACATTCATTCTAATTAATCCCTTCCCTACTCTTCCAACAGTGGAGTTTGCAATTTAGCTCCCAGCCATTAGTGGAACAATGCAATTCAGTTCCCAGCTTAAAGTATATTTTTCATCCTTCAACCTCTTCGCATTTTTAAAACTATTCATGCTCCTTCAGCGATTCCGTTTTGTGTAAGCTGTTCAGCAAATCTGAAAATATTCAATTCATTTCATTCATTCTCATTAGACCATTGCCACATTCCAACTCTTTATAGTCTTTCAGATTATTCTCGATGCATTCAAATGAAGTCAGCAATTCAGTTAGTGAGCATTGCAATACTATTCAACTTTTACAATCAGTATTGCAGTTTAGCATCATCATCACTAGGAATCTTAGGAAGGAAAACACTATAAGAGTGTGCAAACTAAACTGGAAACTGACTGGATGGATGCTCAAGTAGGCTCCACTACTGGAATATGGGACAGTACATCTGCCAAGGCATTCTCCTTTTCATCCATGTCCAGTACTACCAGACTGTATGGCTGTAAAACTAGAGCCCACCTGAATAGTCTTGGGTTTGATGTTTCTAACTTGGCTAAGAAAACCAGTGGATTGTGGTCCGTGTAGACCACAACCTCTTGACCTGAGTGAGACACATACAGTATACTTCAATATGCCTTACTTCCAGAACAAGGCCCAAAATCTCCTTCCCAATGGTTAAATTAGCCTTCTGATGTTTGCTTAGCTTCTTAGAGAAGTAAGCTACTGGTCTGTCTAGTCCAGCTCCATCTGTTTGAAAGAGTACCACCCCTACCTCAATGTTGCAGGCATCCACTGCATGCTTGAAAGGTGCATCAAAATTGGGAGCAAGCAACACAGGTTCATAAGCCAATATGGTTTTAACCCCTCCAAAAGCACACTCACAGGCTTCTGTCCAAACAAACTTGTCATCTTTCTTCAGAAGGTTAGTCAATGGTTTCGTAACTACAGCAAAGTTGGGTATGAATCTCCTATAAAATCCACACCTACCTGACACTCTTATAACCTCCCACCGGCTCTTTGGTGTGGGAAGATCAAGGATGGCCTCTACTTTGGCACGGCAAGGCATCAGCTTTCCTTGATCCACCTGATACCCAAGAAAAATTACTTGTCCTTTTCCAAACTCACACTTACTGTAGGTAAATTCACAACAACATTTCATAACCTCTCAAAGAGCTGCCACAGATGTATAAGATGCTCTACTCATGAGCTACTGTACACAACCACATTGTCAATATAGGTAACCACTGAGCTCAATCCATGAGTATTGGTGTTCATCATCCGCTGACAACTATTTTTCAGGCTAAATGGAAGAACATTACCAACATACAGGTCATCGGGTGTCACAAAGGCTAAGATCTCCTTGGTACCTGCCAATATCCCTTTAGTGAATCCAACCCATATAACCTCAGCTCTCCCAATCCTGTCTGTGCAGTCTTCCTATCTGGGAACCATCCCATCAGATAGGAAACCATCAAATATTTCCAAGTCTGCTTTACCAACAGTTTCTACCTGTCCATGGATTGGGTTCAAACTGATCAGATTACAAGCAACAGAACCACTGGCTTCTGCTCTTGCGGTCTCTTTTTTTGTAAGACTGGACAACGAGATTTAATGCGACCAAGTTTCCGACAGTAATGACTGAAGTCTCTCGAGAAAGGAGAAGACTTGTCTCCTGTAAAAGACTTGTGTTGTTGCCCACCATTATGGGGATTCACAGGAGGGCACCAACCATCACTAATGACATTTCGCTGTGACATTTCTCATAATCTCCTGTCCTTTTACTCTGACTGTTGGATTTGTCATGCCACAAATCTTTGTGAATGAGAACATAGTTAGAAAAACTAACTGACTGAACATGGGGATGTTCAGTTTAAAAGGTGTACCAAACACAGCTCGTGGCGGGGTGTGGAAGGCAAACTTAATTCCCTCTCTTCTAGTCTCCAAAATGTCTTGCTTGTGCCGTCCTCCTTGTGGCAGAAAAATAGTTCAAATCAAACTCAAACACATTCACCCAGGTGCAACTCCTGATGGCTAATGAATCAGAGCCACACCACCCCCAGGTGTAATGTCAGTTCTGACCCTGCTTCCATCAGCCTGCCTAGACTATGCCTACCTCTAGAGGACATTCATCCCCCAAATAACACTGACAAATCAGGTGAACTGATATTGAGTATATGTTGACTGTTAAGCAAGAAAGTGCAGTACAGAAATGCCAAAGATATGTTTGAGATAATTTGGAAACAGTGTTATTACATAATTTTTCCACGAGAGCACTGAAAAGTTTATTTTTTACACTCTAAAATGTACACATGGTAAAAAAATAACTGAAGGGATCCTTCTTGCTTCTTCAGGATCCTCCAAGTCAATCGCAAAATGGAGCACTTGTCTAAGAAACCCTAATGTCACACACACTTGTCATGAGGTAATAGAGCATTAAAAAAATGTTTCATAATTTTAAAATAGCCATATACTAAAGACTTAATCAAAAATGAGATCAAGCAATCCTTGACAATACAATTATAATCTAATGTACATTTTTTCAAATGTAATAAGGGCTAATTATGGTTACATTTTTGTAATCTGATTACATAATTCCAATTACATGTAATCCAGTATACCCAACCCTGGTTTTCATACATGAAATACTCTCAATTATCAATACTGGTATCTGTCTCAAAAAATCCAGTATCATTCTGACTGTTTGATCTTATTTGTGGTGCAAACCTAAAAATGAAGTGACATCTACTTTGACAGCATGTTGAATTAATTCACACTAATTGAAACTGATGCAAACTGACTGCAATGCAACAATGCATTTATTTCTATATTATTTTGAATAGTAAAATAAAAATAAATAAATAATTCAGCTGAGGAATAGTCTCAGTCTGTGTTTTCAGCCAGGAAACAGCAGCAGAGTGTTGTCTGAACCAATCAAAGAAGCCTTGGTTTCCACCCTCAGTCTTCAATTTGGCCTCATCCTGGCTGATGGTCAGGTCACCCTACTCTGCACTGACGACAGGAGAGAGACGAGCTGGTGGAGCTGAAACCACAGCAGAGTCTGCTTCTCTGGTGGGCTCCTCACAATTATCCTCACCATCCTGGACTGAAGCCGGAGGGGTGGTGGAGGACATACAGTAACACCATAGAGGAGTCTGTCTCTGGACTGGGTGCTGGTGGACTGGTGGTCAGAGTAGCTGGTGGAGGAGTAGCAACAGCAGTGACTGCATCTCTGACAGCAGAGACTCACTGTCCTCCTGCAGACCAGGCTCCTCATCTTCAGGAGGGCTGCTTTCAGCCTCGGCACTATCCACCACATCTGCTGGCCAGATGTGATCCTTTTCAGTGGTCATGTACACAGACATGGGTGAGTCTGAGGCTCAAACAGTGCACAAATCTGTCCTACTGCAACATCAGCAATGGTGTTCAGCACCTCTGCTGCAAAGCACTTGAGCCTCTTCACCAGGACGTCTTTAGTGTAGCCCTGTCTAACCTTTTCCTGGATAGATGGAACCATGTCGTCTCTGCTGGAGCAGGAGAAGGTGACCTGACGGACCATGGAGGACAGAGCAGTGGAGACCTGGTCCTCAACTGTTTTTGTTACTCCATTTTACTGAGCTTGTAACGGGTAATGGACCCAGTTGCAGCACAACACACCACAGAATAAAGTTGGTAATGACTTTTATTGAAACAACAGGTTTAGCAATATGGCGTAGATTCAGGAAGTGGATCTTGCTGGGGAAGTCAGTGGCGATAATCCTCTTCGAGTCTATGAGACAGATACTCACACAGGAGTGGAGATCTTGACACTCACTTGTCGTGATAGAGGCAGGGGAAAGCCAAACAGCCACAGGAACAGGCAAACAGACAGGGCGAAGGTATCGTGGTCGGGGACAGAAGGATGGGGCAGAGACGAGGCGGGAGAGTCAGAGACAGGCAGGGTAGTTTTCCGGGGCAGAGACGAGACGGGAGAAACAGAGACAGGCAGGATCGGCAACGGGAGATCAGTCCAATGTTTAATGCTGGAGAGTCTTGCATGAAGTCAAAGAACAATTTGGCAGAGAAGTGAAGTGGAGCAGGAGCTTATATGGGGAGGTTGATTGTAAATCAGAGGCAGCTGTGAGACCAGGTGAGTGGAGTTTGGCTGATGAGTTGGGTGTGGCTGACTGGCACAGTGGAGCAGAGGTGAGGTGAGTGGAAAAATACCAGACTGCCAGGTGAGTGTGTGAGCAGATTGTGACAGAGCTGCTTGGAGGGCATATTGGAGTAGGTGGTTGGAGAAGGCAACCAGAAGCCCTGCAGGACTTTTGGAACCACCTCCATCACCACCTCTTGTGGGCCGAGCAGTTTGGAACTGGGAGCCTTCTGCTGCTGCTTTGTCAGGGTCCTGGCATATTTCCGAGCCTGGCTTTTGATCCTAGGATGGCTGATTCAAGCCATTCAAAGTTAGTTTTAGAAACACTTCCGAACACCACAGAGACGTCACAACCACTGTACCTGAACTGATAATAAATGTGTGTTGAACATGACTCACAGAAACTGAGGAGGGATGGCCTCTGGTGACCGGAGCAGCTTTCTGGTTTCAAACTCCATATCCCTAATCTCTAAAATAAAAAAGTCATGTAACAGTTGACCCCAAACTGCTGTTGAGTCTTGTCAGGATTTTGGTCTTACCAGCTGGAGAAGAGGCTTGGCGTCATCCTCATCGAAGTCCTCCAGCTCAAACCCCCTGAGCCTTCAAACAGAGAGAAAACACCAGCTTCATCTTCAATGTTCCTCTTTTCCTCATTACAGACAGATTGGTGTTACATTCAGTGTTGTGCTGGATTGTGTGTACATGTGTGTGTCAGTAACTCACTGCACGCTCAGCCTACAATTGCTCTCCTCCACCAGTAGATCCCACATATCTTCAGCAGTCACCTCAGATGGGAGCTGTTTTTTCTGCTGAAGCTTCAACAGTTCAGTCACCAGTGTGATCTAAACAACATACAAGAGATCACATGTCTTTGATGAGTCTTGACCTGCTATTTTATTTGTGTGTAGACAGGAAAACTACAGTGAGTCTTACCTGGACCTTGTAGGAGACCATATGCCAGCAGATCTGGAGAGCCCGCTCATATATGGACGTGTCAAACAACATCTGTGAAGGAAACAAGTTAATGTTGTTCATTAGTTTGTTATTCAGAGGTTTCACTCCATCTGAAAATGTTTAGTCTAAAAACCCTGATGGGTCTGTAGATGCCTCTACTTCCTTCAATAAACTCCATGGTTATTTTTGCTTTATATCAAAATACAGAAACAGGTTTAACAATCAAAGCAACAGCAAAACTTTCCGAACAATTTTTCAGTTCAGCCAACGACTCGAGAGTACTCGAACACAGTTGATCCTCCAGACACAATTGAACAGGGTGTGTTCAGGTTGAAGAGTTTGAAGTCTGCAGAGATATTCTCTTTGCTGAACCGATGACATCAGCCTTCGAGAACTCTTGTCTTTATGACACACACACACACACACACATTAAATGGTAATATAAGCAGGATTTGTGCCTCCAAGGAACCATATGCAAACGAGACTAGAGGTCACACACATATAGACTTGATTATACCCTGTAGCCTTTAAATTAAGCTGGATGGGCAGGAATCCATCCTACCTCCGTGCATTCCTCCTTATTTAATTGCTTCCATCTTTACTTGATTCTCCTTTTTTCCTTCACTGTCTTCGTTTCCTTTGGGCTTTATACCCACGCAATGCTTTTAATCTCTAATTAAGGCTGATTGAGGAAAGGACACACAGAGGAGCCCGGTCTCATTCCCAGGTCGTCAGATACCAACGTTTTGTCACAGCCCCTCACACGAGGCTTTAATATACAGTACCTCCACTGTACGTCCCCTTCAGTATCAGACGATCTGAACAACGGCACAACGGTACCAACATGAAAGTCCCATGAGGGGTGGTGGTCAGGGTTGAGTGATGGGTCACACACATGACTTTTAACCAGGACACTAGAGTTCGCATCCCATGTGATACACCACCAGGCATTTAATAAACCTAAACCTTTTTGCCTAACATCATTGATCTTTTTCAAAACCCAACCACACAGGTTTAGTGAATAAACTTAACCACAGTAACCTGGGCGTCTGTATGTGACATGAGGGCCCGTAACTGTCTGTATCTGTCGACCTGGGATGAGAACGGGTTGTCAACTTAATAATCCTCTTCAGCTCCTTTGTAAAGAATGCTAGAAATTTGCATAAATGCATCTACATAAAATATACGAACACCCCACCCTCCATGGAGAAGTTTCTATGTAGGTCACAGAGGGTCCACAAAA
>JBBPCS010004760.1:0-11045 GCA_037974645.1 Hollardia meadi | reverse complement strand
GTGGGGGGGGGGGGGGGGGGGGGGGGGGGGGGGGGCAGACAAAAACTGACTGGCACGTCCAGGACGGCGAACTTACTTCATAGCAGGTACATGATAATATTCCCTGCTGTTTGCCAGCATTTCAGCTTGATATGAAAAGATCATCCAGTATGCAGACACACCCTGGACCAACTCTTTGATGATCTCTAAAAAAAACCCAGCAATACTCGGGTTGGTATGTTGAGATTTGGAATCCTTTTACTTTTATGAAGGGAAGCACTGAATGTGAAAACAGCCTAATAGTATCAGACTCTGCACATACATCATTCTACACAGTAAAGCTCAAACATTCAACTGGAGGAACAAGAAGAGAAACACAGTTCTGACTGGAGGGGGCTTTAAGAACACATATACATGAACATTTCTGAGGTGCAAGTTATTCCATCTCAAAACCAGTGGTGCACAGCAACAAAGTACATTTACATGAGTACTTAAGTGCATTGATGAGTGTCTGTACTTTACGTGAGTATTGGAAACTTATGACTTTTACTCCGCTACATTGCACTTTTGACTCCCTTTCTATAAAGGTTCCTGTAACTCGTTACTTTTGAAATGCAGCTTTGAAGTCAGCGGATGAATTCTCTTTTCTTTAGTAAAATGTGATTGGCCAAAACCAATCAGAGTAAACTACTCCTCCTGGGCCTGGCAGTTAAGGTCAAAGTGCTTGCTGACTTTTTTTTGGAACAGTTCAGATTGATTAGAGGACAATTCCTCACCACCAGAGCACCCATGTCCACATCTGAAAGTCCATGTTTGACATTTTTTATCAGTGCCTACGAAAATTCGCCCACTAACCAGAGAAAGAATTAGCTAGTGAAGATTTGTTGAATTCCAAATAAACAGTAAACAAAGTTGTCTATGGTTGTAGTAGTTGCGGTTTTTATGCTATGTGTGATCAAATGTAATGACTTTTTATGGTTTTTCATGGTTCTGACACATACTAATGGTTAGCTAGCGGCAATACAGAGCTAGTATCTTGTTAAATACTATTTGTACCATCACAAGGAGGCAGTGGCTTCATATCAGTATGTTGACATGACAAAGAAAATGTACTTGGATAGTAAAAAGAAAGTACTCAAGTAAAACTTTGACTGAACAACTTTCACTTGTGTTGGAGTAATATTTGACCAGGATCTATCCATGCTGTGTACACTGCTCAAAACAACAACTTTTGGTACATCTATATTAAAGTTAATGCAGTAGTCACACCAAACAGCCTCCCCATGATGAATATCTGAGAGTTGCGTAATGCCACATTACATCTGGCCCAGCCAGAACATGCCAGAATAGCTGTGTAAAAGCAGACCCTCACCAACAGTAAACAAACCAGAATAGGACAGGCTTTGCCAGGAATCAGCAGGACTCAGACAGACAGATAAACATGAAGACAGACATAAAGATGGAGATAAAGCCCGTTGACAGACAAGAGAGAGGGGTGAACTCAGGACTGAGAGAGAGAGGCAGTCAGATGGAGTTCCAGAGGGAGAAAGTACATTTCGTAATGTGGTCATATTAGGCCGTTAACTGCAGCAGCGGCAGGCAGATATTAACACAAAGGAGGGGGATAAGGCAGATTAGAGGGATTGTTTTCTTTTAGATTTTACAGATGTTTGCACTGGTTGCAGGGATTTGTCACTTCTGTTAAGTAGTCTGAATCTAAATTTAGGAGGAGAGGGTGAATGACAAACGATGGAGAGGGTGATTGTGTGGTCAAACGGTCCATATTTTCACCCTTCTCCTTGTAATGTTCACTCTTATTTATGCCCTCATATTTCTCCTGTTTCCTCCTCGTGTGCTTCGCCCTCATTTTTTAAATCTCTGTGCTACTACAGTACTTTTCCCTTTTCTCACTCCCGCTTATGCAGTTAATGTCCAGTCACTACCTCAGCATTCCCATGTCTGCGCTGTGTAACTAAATATCTAGCTCTTGAGAAATGTTATGAATACATGTTAGAGGGCCAGAACCACAGGGTTTTTTTTTATAAGTAGTGAAGTGTGCCAGAGGCCCAGATAAATTATATATGAAAAGCAGAGGAAGGTGAAAAACAGGATGGGAAACACCCAGGAGAGCTGGGCGTGCAGGTTGTGACTAACAGAGCACCTGCACATGTGAGAGGTCAGTAGAGGAGCAGGAGATGATAAAAGGCCTATTCAAGTGAGGCAGGTAGGAGGAAGCAACATGACCTTGGAGGGGGAAAATCACTGGATGAGTGCTGAAGATGTGGGTGAAGAGGGAGGAAAGAATGAGGATCTGGCAGGAGAAAATGGGGAGAATTAACGCAGAGGTGAAAGTGAAGGAAAGTGCATGGATTTCATAATGAGGGTGTGGTCACAAATGTGTCAACTATCCAAATAATGGCTGCAAAAACACCTGTCCAGGCAAGCTTGTATTTCCCTCTGTGGTCGAGCAGGTGGACCTCAGGCCGCTCTTTGGCTCCATCGGTCAGAGTGGACAGAACACAGACAAACACTAATCCAACAAAAACAACTCCCCCCCAAAAAAGTTTAGCCCTTAACTGGCAAGCCCAGACACGTCTCCTGCTATTTCTAAGTATTATTTTCTGAACACTCATTGCTGTGATTCACTTTTTAAAAAAGTTCTATTTGAAAACAGCAGACACATTAAGGAGTGGGCGACTCAGATTGAAATCATCATGTGATGTAAGCTCGGGGCTGTCTGTGGGATGGAGGGAGACGGGATGAAGGACAGACATTACTCAGGACTGTCCTGCTTCTTCTTCCAGCCTCTGATGGTCCTGTTGTCCTGCGGCTGTGAATTTTGCCATATGAACGTCAACCACAACTTCATGTAGATTTATGGGCGGCGGACTCTGGCTGTGAGGGGCAGGGGCGCAACTAAAAAGGGCACCAACGCGCAAAAGTCATGATGCATTTATGGTGAATCAGTTCCAAATCCTGGTTAAGACTAAAATTATTTTATTATGTGACTCAGACTCAACCACTACACATCTGCCATTGAAACACACAGGGAACTATTGACTTCTATTAACCTCTACCACAGAGGCATCCAAGAGTGCACTTTTGCTGGTTTTCTTTTGGGGGGGATTGTCGGTTCTTATTTCCCTCTGGCTTCTCTCCTCATCACCTAAGCTAAGCTAAGCTAACTGGCTTAGCTTAGCTAATATTATTATGGCTACATTTACAGTACCTTACTATCACAGTATGGTAAATATGAAGCTACACGTTACCCAAAATGTCAAACTATTCTTTTAAATCTCCCATTTGCAACTTGCCCCTCAGTCCAAAAATTAACCATATTTTCCTATATTCCTTAAAAGTAACAATTTGCTGTGTAATGCTTAATGCTTAAGAGTTCACATTTGTGATGCTAACCAATGCTGGCGATAAAAGCTTCTACTCCTTTCTACTCCTTCTACTACTTTTTATTACTGTAATGTAATTCCTGTGTTCCGTGACTGAGTGGAGGTGTATCTGGATTGCTAATTCTTCTGGTTGAATCAAATGGATTTCAGAACTCAAACCACAAATGTCTCATAATATTTACACATTGTCATCATCCATACTCTCCAAACTCTGTGCTCAAGTGTAATCCTGTTAAAATAACTCCTCGTATTCGCAACAACAAATCTTCAAACTGTCACACTGAGTGGTGGTGGGGATAAGGGAGACAGCCGGCTGAACGCTGTCAAAGACAAACACTGCGTTGAGTCTCACCTCCTTCCCTCCATCTCCTGTAATCTCTCTCTTCTGCAGCCAACCGGTGTTATTACACAGAGATCACATAAGTACACATAATACCAATTAGGAAACAGTTTTCCTTGGAGCAATAGAATGGCCTCAGGTTGAGTCCTGCATAATTTTGGGTTTAATCCTTCGTAATGGTTTTCACAAGATTTTTCTATATTCATCTGTAGCCCCTGCAGATAACACATAAATAAACTTTTGTGCAAAGTCTTCGGTGTTTCTCATCTCGATATAATCCTGCCACGACCAGGATTTGGTTGGTGTGAAGAAGGATTTGCTTGGCTTTGACATGTGAGCTGTTAAAATTTTAAACACAGGCTAAATTACTTAACTATGTCTTCAATGTGTCACTAATTGGGGTTAATTAAGGAGACACTGCATGTTTGTGTGAGTGAGAAGTGTGTGTGTGCATGTTTCTCTTGCTGCATAGCTCAGTATAATCTGCTTCTATTTCTCATAAGAGCACTATCCAACGTTTTATGTGCTGTTTACTTTGGTGTCCCACTGCTCCTCTGTGGGGCCAACTCCAACAAACTGACCTGCAGGGCATGTGACCATCTACCTCTGTCAGGAAACACGCACGCACGCGCGCACACAAAATCGCATTCACGGGCAGTGGCTCTGTTTATGAAAGGCAGACTAAAGCTACAGCACATCGCTCTGCTCTGTGCAGTCTGCTGTAGAGGAATTTCCTCGACCAAGATCCCCACAATGATCGTTATGCACCATAAACACAGTAACTGCAACAATCTGCTCATCTCAGCATCTAGACTGTGCCGTTCTCCACTGTTGTTCTGCAACCTTTCCTCTTGGCTATATACTCCTGCTAATTATACAGAGCCCAAAGTCTTGGACTTGATATCGGTTCTTTTGGGGGATTCTAAACTTAAACTTTGCAGCTGGAATGCAGACTGTGCACATTCAGACAAAGAAACTGCGTATGCAAATGGGTATGACTGCAAACTGTATGGATATTTTTGTATTAAATATGGCTATTATGGGAGCATTAGTTAGAAGGCCTGGTCACACCAACATTTCAAACAGTGAAATTTTGTGGTAACTTCCATTAATTCCAATGAAATCACCATGAATTTTGAAGAAGATGCATGTGATGGACCTATAGACATGCATTAGTTGTGGGGAGATGTCAGAGTGAAGAGGCTGCCACATAGTTGGGACTCCAAGCAGTTAGGGGTCCGGCCTCAGCGGGGCCCAGGAGGTGAACTGGCACCTCTCCGTTTCCTACATCCCTACAGACTGAGCTCCTTGTGTGATCCGTTCACCAATTAGCCCAGCGAGGAGTCGCTACGTCAACAAGACTCTAGAAGCAAATAGATGTGCTGATTAATTTTGTGGTGCCACATTCAGGTGTGACCAGGCCTTAACATTGAAGGCTGCTAGAGAAGCTGTCCTAAACCATTTGTAAGGTTGCTCTTTTTTGTCATATTGTCAATCTACTTTGTTTTTCTCTTCTGTTTTACTGAGGTTTTAGCTCGTCACCTATTTGACTGCTCTATTTTTCTCCTTTCCTTCTTTTCTTACCACCTCTCCATAATGCTCTCCCTTACTCTTACTATTGATGGTACATTAAAAGGTCTCATCTCTTTGTGTGTGCTGCCCTTTCTTTATCTTTCTTTTTTCCAACCCCAGCCCTCTATCTTTTCCCTCCCTTTGTGGTTGTCAAAAGTGGTCAGTGTAATCACATGTGTGCAGCCACTAACATAACAGGCCAAGCAGTGAACCAACACATCGTCTGCAACTGACTAGTGACACGCAGGCAGCCAGTGGGACAGAGTGACAGCCGGCTGCACCCAACAACCCCTTCAGCTTCTTTCAGACTCACATTCTCTCAGCTGTCATTTTATTTTAGGGTAGAACACTCCCAGGAAAAAGGTACAACCTTGTCAGAAGAGCTGTATCCCCGAATGACCTAGGCACGAAGTGTAAAACATCCATCAATTCAAATCATGAATTCAGCCTCCACACTGCACCTGTGAAAAGCTTCTTTTCAATATTAGTTTTATGTTTATTTTGCATTGTCACTGTTGAGCATGTTAGTATGCTAATATAAGTATTTAGCTCAAGTATGTTTTGTTAAAAGGACAATTCACCACCAAATCAAAAAGACATATTTTTCCCAGCCGGTTCTCATCCCCAGCTCATCAGATTATGCAGACGCACAAGGGTTTAATGTACCTGCAATGTAAAGCCACCTGCGTCAGTTTCAGAGGACTTGAACAGATGACATAGCGCGACGTACTTTCCAAAGCGAGAAAGTGCCAAGAGGGGAGGAGGGTCACCGACACGACTTTCACCCAGGAGACTGGAGTTCACATACAGCATGAAACCAAGCATCATTCACTAGTGATTTCCTGAACCTAACCAAGTACGTTTTGTGCCTAAACTTAACCACAGTAACATAGACCTTGTGTCAGGATAAGACATGCAGGGCATGAGCCTTTGCACGTCAGCCAGAGACGCGATAGGGAAGGCGTAGCACTTTGCTTCGGCCACGGACGCCAAAGGATACCTTGCCTTTCTGGATAAGACTCAGGGGGCGCATGACAAAACGTCGGTATGTGACGACCTGGGATGAGAACAGGTTGCAGCATTTCCCTCTTACCTGTAGTGCTATTTTTCCATCTAGATTGTTTTGGTGTGAGTTGCTCAGTTTTGGAGATATCAGCTCTAGATATGCCTGCCTTCTCTCCAATATAATGGCAGATGACACTTCACTTGTGGAGCTGAAAGCGTCAAAGAAATACATTTGAAAAACTCAACAGCAATGTCTCTTTCAAGAAATCATGACCTGGTTACTCAAGATAATCCACAGACCTTGTTGTGAGCAGTTTCATGGAGGAACTACTTTCTTTCCATATCACAGCACAGAAGGAAGAGTGCATCACCTCCCCTAATGTTACAGCTCAGCCCAAGCCCCCAGGAAGAGCGCCACACTGTGAAGCAGATTTGACATAGTGGCCAAACCGTGGAATTACAACGTCATGTGATGCCCAAAAAGACTTTTTTCCATATGCTTACATTGTGAAAGGAGAGGCTGTAAAGTGGTGGATACATTATTTTGAGCATCTCAGTCCCCGCGAAATGACTCGTTTTGATATCACAATTTGATCCATTCGGCCTGATTACATTTATAAAGTCTAGAAGAGCTGCATGATTAAATTATTTAATTCCCATTCAAGTTAGCGGAGCGCTAAACCGGAAGTTAGCTGCTTGACCGGCGGAAGTCACTAGTGCGCCTGCTCTATGGGCCCCGCAATGCGGAAGATCCGGGTAATTTTAGACCCTGGAAGTTGATAGTTTTTTGCTTAATGCACCACTGAGCATCTTTCATGCGACTGAACAGAGTCCCGCCACCGACACTGTATCTAGATTTCTCTTATGATATCTATGGCTCAGTCGAGGAGGATGCCAGTTTACATCCCGCTCTGTGATTTGATTTTTGGGGGAATTGTCTCTTTAAGTTAAAACAGCTTGTAAGGTTTTCCAGTGTATGGTGCGGAACGTCTACAACAGCAAGTAGAGAAATCTGATATTTTAGTCATGAGTTGATGAACCAAATCCGAGTTGAAACACCAATCAATACTGGACTTCAGTTGGGTACATAACTACATAGCACGCTGTGAGTTTGTTTTAACATTTGTCTGCCCCCTTGTGGTCAAAATTGACTTAATGGAGGCTCAAAGATAGAAATCAGATACACTGTTGATCAATCACAGACTGTATTGTAAACCAAATCAATTAGAGGTTTGCACAGTGAACATAACATGTTCTGTGCCTATGTGTAGCCTCTATCCACTGCATCTAAAGCCCAGATAATACTGCGCAGATGATTGAAAGTGCGCACACTAACAGCATTACCCACTAAACCACACACTTTATTCATAGCTGCCTATGGTATGCAGGAGGTGTGTGTTATTGTTGAGCTGTGGTCACATGTACAGCAGTGTGAAACCTCAGTGACCTGTCCTCTTTCACCCTCTCGAAAACTAAAGCAGAAGTTTTCACCAGCTGAACGACCCAGCTCTGCTGCTCCCTGCAGGTGTAAAAGAGCGATTACCAGTGGTAATGCCAAATCTCTTTATGGAGTATGAATTCTTCACCACATGTGCATAAAATGTACACAACAAAGAATAAATGTGTTATCATTAGGAGATATAGCCCTGATTCAAATGACAGAGTTAATCTTCTCCTCTCCTTTGCTTATTTTAAAAACAACATATGGATGGATATAGCCATGCAATTTCCCACAATTAGCTATGAAAGCATCTCCTCATGTGTCCTCTTTTGAGACCACTTTTGAGTCTCTGGATTTTTATGCTATTAAGCCCAATGAGAGCCTCACTGTTAGTCTATCTCTCTGGAGCTTTGCTGACCTCTCCCTGACTGCCTGAGAGCTGTCAGCTAAGACTAGTAATGAGATATTTGCCCTGACAGTGGTAACAGGGGAGGGGTGGAACGTGCTATTCCCTAATCTCTTCTCATCTTTTCTCTCTTCTCTGCGTCTGAAGACTTACTGAGACATGTCTTCTTTATTACCTTTCCTCTTTCCTCCTCTTTCTTTTTGTTCTGCTCTGTCTTTCTCTTTCCCTTGTGGCTTGTCTCCTCTTTCTCCCTGGTTTTCTGCAGCATCTCTTACATCATCCTCCTTTGGTGTCATGTGTCTGCACACCGCAACAGCAAGAGTGGGTGAGGGACTAAAGTGTGACTTCCACCTTTGCTCCACAGGCCTACAGCTGGGATTATGGTAGCAGAGGAGGAAGTCACTGTGACATATAGGAAACATTTAGAGACAAACTACTGTATATGTCCCCATGGATGGGTTGATTTTGAATTTTTGCTGTGGTTTTATAAAAAGACAGTGCAGGATGAATGGCCTGGTGCAAAAGGTTTGGGCATTTTAATTATCATCTTTTAATATCAGGTTTTCTGATCTATATTTCTCAATTTGATAAGTCAAATGGACTCTGTGAGGAGTTAGCAGGAGCAGATTTGATAAAGCCTACTTGCACGTGTCAAATGTGTCATAATATGGGTAACACAATTATATGCTGCATTACGGAAGTATGGTGTCCATAACGACATGTCCCAGAATGCATCCCGATTTTAGTATTTGCGCACTGAAACCGCATACCCGCTGGGGGTCAGTGTACCCTAGATAGCATCTCAATATGATATCGCTGTTTCCAGTACTGGATCTCCAGCTGAGCGGTTGTTGCTAACGCTAATTGTAGCAGCCGAGCAATATTGTCCAAGACAAGAAAAGCTGACGCAGAAGGAAGGTCATTTAATGAGAGATGGGAAACAATTACATGTTTGTGCTTAATGGAGACAAGCTGGTCTTCTTTGTAACAAGGCAGCGGCAAAGGAACACAATTTACGGCCGCAAACACAAAGCCAAGTATGCTAACCTTAGTCATGAAGAAAAGCAACAAAAAGTCGAAGAATTTAAAGACAGCCTGCGTTCTCAACATCAAATCAAAAATGATGCAGCAGTGACAGCCAGCTTTACTGTGGCTGAAGAAATCGCTCAATTGTTCTTCCGAAGGTGCATTTGTGAAGCAGTGTTTGCTGCGGGTACATATGTCAATAGTTGTTCATCTGAATGTCTGCTTGTACGGTGGCTGAGATAGCTCAACGCACTGCAACTTAAGAAAACACGTGTAAACAGACAAAACACTAGCAAATCAAGAAAACATCATCAATTTGACAACACGTGCGCTGCAAACACTCACAACACAACCAGTGCTGCCTGAGGGATCGAAGGTCACGAGCATTCAATGTTGGTTTTCGTTCTTGCCCCTTACGTGCAGAATTTCTCCAGATTCTCTGAATCTTTTGATGATATTATGGGCTGTAGATGGTGAAATCCCTGAAAGTCCTTGCAGTTGCGCGTTAAGAAAAGTTTTTCTTAAACTGTTGGACTATTTGCCCATGCAAGTGGTGAACCTCTCCCCATCCTTGCTTGTGAAGGACTGAGCATTTTGAGGATGCTCCTTTCATACTCAATCATGATACTATCACCTGTTACCAATGAGCCTCTTTACCTGTGGAATGTTCCAATCAGGTGTTTTTGAGCATTCCACAACTTTCCCAGTGGGGAAAAGTTGGGGTTGTAATATCATAATGAAACCTAGCTAATAAACAAAATGCAAAGGCTAGGATAACAACAGATATCTGCCAGCAGCTAATATCTGACTCATGCCATCATGATATCAAAATAAAGAGAAATGAACTTACATTTTAGTAAGACACGGGTGTCCCACGTGTCCATCACTTTTTGGTGTCCCCTAGAAACATCAATATCCGTTGTCATCTGTGCTGCTTGCAGTGTGTTTCTCTATTTGATTGTGTTGTGAGTGTTTGCAGTGCAAGTGTTGTCAAATGGATGAAGATGCTTTCTTAACTTGCTAGTGTTTTGTTGATTTGCCTGTTTTTTAAATTGCAGTGTGTTGAACTCTCTCGGCCACCGTCTGCTTGCTATTATTTTAGCCAGACTTCTAATTTCAGAGTGAGTTAATAATTATCAAGTTATTACTACAACCAATAATAATAGAATGCAGTGGCAATTATGTAATATGATAACAAGTAGAGCCATTTATATAATCTTACATTTACATTTACAGCAACATTTACAGCAATTTGGTTGCCCTTAGAGGGCAGCCCTGCTTTAGGGTAACCAAGGACAGATTATGAGGCAATGGGCCCCTGGGCACAGATGTGTTGAAGGCTGCTCAGTTACAAAAGAGCAACAAAGAAAATTTGTAGTTGTTTTGTTTCTCTTTTTGCCTCTTTTTGTTGGCGTTTGGTGGTCTCATTGTAGTCATTTTGCATCTCTTTGTGGCCGCTTTGAATGTCTCTGTAGCCATTATGAATCTCTTTGTGGTCATTTGGCATTTCTTTGTAATTGTTTTGTGTCACTTTGTGTCTCTTTGAGTGACACTTTGCAGGTGAAGCAGACCTATCAGTCTGAAAAAGGCAGCATCTTCACAACTGCACACTGGAGATTAAGAGAGAACGATTTCTTGCCACAGCAGGAACACTGGGAGTTGACAGTCCCCTGCACGGATATTACTAAATACTATGGCACACACTATCCACCTTATCCTCAGGGGCACTACTGTAGAAATGATTATGTGTGTCACTTCCGGTTTGATAGCGGAAGTAGTCAAGCTAGTTAGTCCTATTGACTGTATATAGGTTAGTCCTAGTGGCTAACCATGGTGGCTGGCCGACAACAGCAGTCCTTTCTAAAGTAATTC
>JBBPCS010004759.1:0-11046 GCA_037974645.1 Hollardia meadi | reverse complement strand
TGTGTGTGTGTGTGTGTGTGTGTGTGTGTGTGTGTGTGTGTGTGTGTGTGTGTGTGTGTGTGTGTGTGTGGACAGGAAATGAGAACAAGCCATCTCTATGATGGAGTGCACCTCAGAGATGAAACTCATTAGAGTTCCTGAGAGAGAGAGCTCAGACTGACCAGGCTGGAACAGCAGATTAAGAGCAAACAAGCAGGGAGGGGAGAGAGGGAGGATGGGAGACCAGATAGAAGGAGGTGTCAAATCATGTTATATTAATCCTGCTATGACACAAACACGAGAAAACAAAAAGTAGTGGAGGAAATCGGAGTTCGGCTTTTAGTTAAAACCTTCAAAAAGTTCGAGATGAGCAAGGCCTCTGCAGGATCGATTAGATTTTTGTCCAACTCAGTCCAGACTTGCTTTGATATGTTGCACGTTTCTAGAGCAAGGCGCTGTAGTTGGTCTCAAATGACTGCAAGACCCAGGCATGATGGGAAACACCTGGCTGTCGCCTGATCAAAGAGGTGATTGGTTTAGAAGTTGACTCAACAATGTGACGTTTTTGTTTTTCATTTTTGTTAGTGATATTTTGATTTTATTTGTCTGACTTTAAAGGTTTATTCTGGAAACAGAATACATGTTATGTGATATTTAGAAGTCAGAAAGACTAAACACAATAATATTATAAATTGCATACCATAGTTGAAGTCTATTGTAGCCAACATTAACATTGGACTGGTTTAATTATTTAACAATTTAGCAACACAAAAACTTCTGGTATTTGAGGATTCCTAAAGTAACTTTCTGTACAGATTTGAAGCCTTGATTGATCAAAAATAAAAACTATTCTCTTGTATTTCTTTCTTGTGTGTTTGACTATTAATGTTTCCAATTTATTTATGTATTTGAGAGAGGCAGGGGCGTCACTTGTAAAACATTTCACTGCCAAATAAAACATAGATTACTGGGCAAAAGAAATATGTGTTGTAAGCTTCTTGGCAGTTTATACAGTCGTAGATACTTTCACAGCAGCACTGAGGTTAGCTCTGATCATGACTGAAAATTTAGGCAAGAAAAGTTGGAAACGGTGAACAGCTTTCATTTGTTTTTAACAACTACTGTTCACAAATACTTAAAATGACTAAGAAAGGAAGCCATGGCTTTACTGGGCAGCTCCCATGTACATATGTGTGGATGACTATAAGGTATTGTATATGAGTTACATGAAATTTTAGGGTTAGGGTTACCTGTGGGTGAGGATCTCTTTTACAGGATTTTTCCAGGGCTTTTGCTTGGTCAGGGACCATTAATGCTGTGGCCCACTGTGACTTTATATGTGATATTGGACAACACAATCAATCATGATTTAATATGAAAATAAGTTAAGTTAATATTAAGTTAATATTTGTTATGAAAAATAAATGCTGTCACAAGTATATTGAGACGAATAAGTGTGTGTGTGTGTGTGTGTGTGTGTGTGTGTGCGTGCGTGCGTGCGTGTGTGTGTGTGGGGGGGAGGGGGTGTTTGGCAACACATACAACTAGATAAAGCTCATGTGCAAATACAAGCGGAAGATTAGTCCTCTGATTTGGTGACAGTTCAGTAACAAGACAAATACTTCATTATTGAGCTACTGCAACAGTCACACCTTTGATCCCACAGTGAGTGGAAACTGATATTCTTGAGATAAGAAAAATGAGCAGCAGAGGAGTGCTCGTTGTGTAAATGAAGCAGCGCACAGATAACAATGGAGCTCGGCTGATTAAATTACAAATGGAGGGACAAAAGAGTAGAGAGAACGATAAGAGAAAGATGAATTCTGAAATGAATCTAATGAGCGGCACAGAGAAGATCAAGCAAATAAAATTGTGAGTGATTGGGAGACTTATCGAAGGAATAGAAGTAAATAAGGATGCAAAGAGGGAGATGGAGATACAAGAGCGAATAAATAACAAGGCAGGCAAAGTTCAACCTGGGGCCAGATATATATATGTGAACTCTGCACCACCACAGCGCTGAGCTGATCTTCATTTCATTGTGCTACACATCTTCATAATCCCTGATCATAAATAAATCACTATAGGGATTCTACAAATGCCTGGAGACACAAAGCCCTTAATAATGGATGATGCCTTGTCTTCTGGACATCAGATTAGTGGATTGAAAGGTGTGTGCGTTTGTGTGTGCATGTGTGTGTGTTTATGTGTTTATCGATGGGAAGTCCAGGAGTAGCTAAAGGCCAGCTGAAGAGAGATAGCTTTCTAATTAACTGCATTATCTAGCTGCCCATCGCTAATGGGACATGTGCATCTGATTAAACCGCAGGTTGCAGAGTTGTCAAGAAATGAGGAGGGAGTGAGTGAAAAAGGACGAGGGAAGAGAATAACAGCTGGAGACCAAAAGGAGAAGAGAGATAAGCAAGAAGAGGGGAAGAAAGGAGGAAAAAAGAGATGGAGAGATGAAAGAAAGAGAGAAGAGGAAAGCAGATAGGAAATGAGGAGAGGAAAGAAGGGGGCAAGAGGAGAGGATAAAAGAAAAGACATGAAGCGAGGAGAAAGAGAGAGAGAGGGGGGGGAAACAGGAGAGGGGAAAAAACAATGTAGAGGAAGTGCAGGAAGTGTGGAGACAGATGAGGATGTGATGGAAGGTGAGGAAAAGAGACTGAAGAAAGTCAAGAGAGTATAAGAGAGAGAGCAACAGAGGAAAGGAAAGGAAAGGAAAGGAAAGGACGTTTTACCTTGACAGTCATCTCCGCAACAAAGATGGCAGTGAAGATGTAGTTGGAAATTGTGAGAAACACCCTTTCCTGAAACAAAAGGAGAGAGGACAAAAACAGAGAAATGAAAGGGGGAGAGTTTAGAGGAGCAGGGGAAGAAGGAAACAAGAATTAAAAGAGACAAAGAAGTGGCAGAAGGCACAGTTTGGGGAGAAAAGATGTTACAGAAAGATTGACAGCGCTTTGCTTTGCTCTTCCAAGCAGAATATGAGAATCAAAATCAGTTCTTGGCATTTGTTGTACACCGAGTTCACTGACTTAATTTGCTATTAAATTAAAATTACATCTTGCACCCAAATTAAATGCCAAGTTTGAGCTGCAACGCTTTAATTTGAATGCTTCAGATCACTTGCTTTGAAAATTGCCTTCAATTCAAGGTTTTGGTGCTGTTTATGTGCAGGGAACAGGCTTGATACTAGAATCCAGTTAGAGCTTGAAGCAGGGAAGGCAAAATGCCATTTTTGAAGTAGATAAATTTATTTTGAAAAATGCTGGTTTACAAATAATTTGTAGAATTTTTTTTTTTCAAATTGAGCAACAGCTTGTTTAAAAGAAATAGAATAGATTAAGAAATGTGTCATTATTAAGACCACAATTATCTATTGAGCCTGTTCTCATATCAAATTTGGACTTGTAAGACTTGTTTGACATTGAAATGATGCCAAATGAGTTCAGAACTAAGATCTAGCTTGAAAATTTCAGAATTTGTTAATTATTCAGAGCAGGAGATCTGGTTGCACACTGCATGATGTATATGACACAGAGTTGACAGACCAGTCGCCATATCTGAATTTGCATGATCGGGACTCAACCTCTACTTTATCTACTGTACATGAGTCTGTCCATCCTGATGCACCGAGCTTGTGAAAATCAGATCAAACTGTCAAAATAGGCAGCGTTTATTCAATATGAATCCAGGTTCTGTTACTGAATTGCCTATTTCTTACTTAAAATGTTTTAAGAAATGTATTTTCATGTATGAGAAAGTTTATGACCTGGCTGCATTCTTGAAAATGGACAAGCGAAAACCAGGGACCTGCCAGCTAGCGGTTACGTCACCCACCAGCTGGACCTTCTAGTGGTCCTAGCCAGATTTGGTGTCTGCGGCATTCTCACATTGTTTTAATGAAATCAATATTTCAAAACACAAATGGGCTCTGAGGATTTCCAAACACAGTATTACATTGGTGATTGTTGGCAAAATAATGAAAGACAAGTTAAATAATGACCAGGATTTCAAATTGTACCCAAACAGCACTGCAGGTCCAACACATGTAGCTCGTAGTCATGATGACCAAAACAAGGTCAAAGAATGTTGAAGGATATGGGGAACCATACCCTTACCAGACTTCCTTGCAGTATCTTCGGCCTCTCCAGGGCTACTGTGATGCAGTTGAGAAAGATGAAGGACAGGACTACATAGTCAAAGAGCTTATGGGCGATAATGGACTGGCAGAGCAGTCTGAACCTGGCAAGAGATAAACAGAAAGGGAGGAACAGGGAAGAGGAAGATATGAGGAGGACGTAAAATTTGTTCAAGAATTGTACACTAGGATATACATTCAAGTGGAACTACAATAGATTTTTCAATCCTTCTCCAAGAAAAAAATGTTTCTCTACGATACTCCAAAATGCACGGTCTTATCGGGGAAAGGAAACATTTACTGTTGAGATTTGATACTCTGCAGTGATTCATGTGCTGAAAGCCTAGCATGATTAAATGAACTAAGAGTACATGTGGGGAGCACAAACACAACTCCATCATGAACAACAGAAGTGTTAGAGACTGTGAACCTTTTAGTTTTGACATCATCAACTCTATCAAATAAACAAGCATGTTGTCACCCAGTGCAGTTTCTGTTTGCACATGGAGGTTAACTAGTAATTAGGCAGTGCGAATAAGAATTAAAATATACATTTTTTAATCGATTTTATGGAAACAAAACATTGTTCTATTACATTAATTTGTGATTATTTGGACTTGTTTCCAAAGTTTTTTTGTGAAGTGTTAAATATTTTTCATCTCTTCTGGCCTCTAATTCTATTCAAATTAAACAATGTGAGAAGTTTTGAGTGGAAAATTGCTCTAAGGTGGTAATTGCTCACCAGGCATAGATATACAGTACCTTGTGTATTCTTCAACATCTGTAGACACCTGCAGTGTTGCCGTCAAATCATCTGCGTCAGAGCCACTAAAGGCAGCTCCCGAGAGACCATTTAAGCTCATCTGCCAGCTATAAAAGGAACAGAATGTACCTACTGCTGCACCTGCTCTCTGGGTGAAGAAATCAATGTGCTAATCCGACTGCTTTTCATCTAGACCTGGCAACTCTGTCCCTTTATCTATTGGATTCAAATCTGGCAACCCTGTCCCCTGATATCGATTGTGACTGGCGGCATCGCTGGCGTTGGCACTTATCCCGCCTGAGACACAGCTTCTGTGGTTGGCTTGTTTCTCCCTTTGTCTGCTTGTCTTCTTCCCTCGCTCTAATTCTGCTTAGGTAAACTTGTTAGAACAAACGCACATATGCTCACACACAAACACTCAGACATAGTACACTGAGGCATAAACAAGGCAAGGCATAGAAATGGATATGTTCCCACACAAAGTCATCCACAAACACATGCATGAGACTTGGCCTAATGCTAGTACACACACCACCTCACACACACAGCCCTTGCTTGACAGATGGCACCTGCCAGGATGCCAAAACACAGCCCTGGAGCCTGGCTTCCCTTAAGTGGCTATCAGCACGCCGGGAATCGAGTGAGAGAGCGAGTGAATGACTGAGTGATTTTTTTTTTTTGCTTTCAGGGGCATTTCTGCCAGCAATGCATTGACGGCTGAGAGAAACCATAATAACGCAAACACAGACACACACAACTGGGAGCCCACAGTCAATAGCGCTGTCTAGAGCAACAAAAAGAAAGGAGGAAGCACACAGTGACATCACTTTAACAAGCCATTGGAGAAAGCAGAAGATAGCAGTTCTCAGTGTGTGAACAGACAAATGGTTTGACTATGCGGCTCCTTGTTCGTCCACATTATCAGGACAGAGCTGGCAACTAACATTTGTTGTCAGAGCCATTGGTCTGGCTTGTCGACTCATCTTCCCACACTCAACGCTTTAGTTCTGCTTGGTAGAAATACACTTTGCCAAAGCAAACTATCACAAGTACAGACACATTCAGAGAGATGCTTCGCACTTTGTTTTCTCACTGAAAGGTTAACCTTTGTGGTACACATTGACAAAGCTTTTAAATAAAGATCAACTGGTTTTTACATGTCGATTGGAGAGACTTTCCCCAAGGTTGGGAAGGAGAATCACACCAGTCCATGTAAGTTCAGGAGAGAATATGGTGTCTGTGGTCATGACTGAGCACACCTGCATATACAATACTGTATCTATTAAAGCCCCCCTGAAAACTTGTCTTAAAATCTTAATCTGTGTAACATGACTAACATGAAAAACACATGACTACATAAACAAACAAACAAAAAGACAGGCATTATGTATTTAGCATTTAACACTCAAAACCTCAACTGACTTCATCAGACAGTGTTTGTGTGGTTTGATCAGATGTGATTTGGTCTGGTAACATGAAAATACATGAGAACTGAGCTCCGCCCACATCAAGCCAGACACAAGAGCACAAGAATTCAGACCATTCAGTCTCCAAATAACCAAAACGAGCTAACTTTCTAACAGAAAATAGTGTGTTCATGCAAGATGCCATCAATTATAGTAAGAAGCAGATTAAGAAAATACGTTTTCACATAGGGGTTGTTTTCTGTACTAGGTTCAGCCCACTTGGTTGAGTTCCCTTTATACATTTAATAAACTGCTGCATACTTTCTTAGACTTTATGTGTTGCCAGTCTCTCTTTACTCAGGCTTTGGTGCCTCGTTCCAGATGTTTTGATGTGGATCTTCATCCTCCAGGAGATTCAGCCTCACTTCTTGTTTCTGACTCTCCCTTTTGTACATGTTGTCCTCGTCATTTTTTGAGTTTTTTTGTACACTTTTCTTCATCCCAATCAAAGGTCTAAGGATAGGGTGTCAATTGCTGTAAAGACTGTGAAGCCCCTTACGGCAAATTCGTGATATTGGACGTTATAAATAAAATCTCAATGCCACCTACCTTTGACCAAAGACTATATAATTAAGAAGTAATTAACACCCAACATGATTAAGATAAAGACACTTTGATAAAAAAGATTTATTTCGACCAGTCAATGCAATTCTACATTCAAACTAGAAATGGATTCATAATTTGGCCCACGTTTCACCGCATGAGACAAAACTGATTTTGATATGATATCATATAGATATAGATGTCAAGAGTCAAACGACATTGCTAAGAGATACAGATTTGCAAAACTGAGTCTTTCATTATGAGAAACTATATCATGAGTAATGCATCTTCTGGACCTGTGCCCCCCATTGGTAGCAACTCTCTAACCCAGATAATGTTTAACTTATTTCCCCAACCAAGTGCTAAATTTCAGTAGTTTTCACTGAAGTTGTCAACTTACTTGTTCCGTGGGGAGAACAGATAGACGGACCACTCCTCTCTGGTTTCACACCAGTCTGGCTTGTACACCTCCATCATCTTCTGGATTCGGAAACACAAACTCTGGAGGGTAGAAGAGGGATAAAAAAAGGGACGAGAGATGAGAAGTGGGGGCATGTGAAAAGATCATGTATCAAGCAAACCAAACAATCTTTGATCAGTGATATATGTCATCAGTTTTGTTTTATGTATTTCAGCTTGTTAGAACATGATTAGCTATTGGCATTAACATTATGAGACCTTTTGCTAAAAGTTTCACATGTACAATATTTAACTTTTTTCTGATGGCTCATTATTTGATCCCTGTTCAATCCATAG
The DNA here is from genome assembly GCA_037974645.1 of Hollardia meadi. Classification (NCBI taxonomy): domain Eukaryota; kingdom Metazoa; phylum Chordata; class Actinopteri; order Tetraodontiformes; family Triacanthodidae; genus Hollardia; species Hollardia meadi. Next base: position 3,395 of record JBBPCS010004759.1, on the reverse strand, counting down.
TAAACACAATTGAAATGATTGAATATGTTCACTCGATTGAAATAAGAAGATCTCTGGCATGCTTGGAAGTGACTGCAGAGCCACTGCAGAGGTTAGATAAACCAATAGCGCAGCCTTATTTCTACACCAACTCCCACAACAATTATGGCTTATGTTTTTCTCAGTATTATGTTGACATATCTGGGAAACAATACAGTCTTCTCCATTTTTGCAATGCAAGGAGCTACCCACAATTGCTAATTTGACATCACTTCTGGCACTAAAGCATCTTGTTGAGCATCGTGTCCCTATAGAATTAACAAAGTACCACCGTATCTTCAGAAGCGGTGATAATCATTCATTTATGTAATTTCTTTTTTATTGAGTAGTTCCGTCGACTCACATAATCTGTCTCTTCATCGAGGTCTGCTCTGTCTTTGCGTGCATTGACTTGTGGGAAAACCTCAGCCATCAACTGAGTGTGGGGACCTGGTGTCTTGCCATTACAGTCTCGGTGGTCCACTCCTAAACCACTACCAGCCCCAGACCCTCCTGTTATGGATCCCCCTGCCCCAGAGCCACTCTTCCTCCCGGGGTCTGGGTGGACAGGCAGCTGACCCGGGGGCTGTCCTCCTGCCCGGAGCAGCTGTGGGAGCTCCAGGGAAAGTGCCCGTCGATCCCTCCTCGCAGCAAAGTGCCTGGAGAGCAACAGTGGGGGTGGAGGTGGATGATGAGGGGGTAGAGGATGATGGGAGTGGGATGGATGGGAGAGAAGGGACTCCTGCTCTGCAGCATAGGTGTAGGAGTGCGGGGAGCGGGTGCTGTGTACTCTGAGGCTGCCTCCTACAAGAGGAGCCCCACCAAACCCGTAGCTCCTCCGACCCAGGCTGTTTGAGCTAGACCTGCAGAGCAGAAAAGATCAAAAGTACAATAAAGAGGTATTTAATATTGATGAACAACTTATAAAGTCAAATCAATAAAGAGTTAATCAACATGTCCTACATATTGAGAGTTTAGTCATGAAGGTAATAAGAGCATTAAACAACGACGGTAATTAAGGTTTAATGAGGATATCAAGAATTCATTAACTGAAATAATTGCTGAAAGTAAATCTAATGACCTACCTGCAGCTCCATCCAGAGTGTGGAGGGAAAGGGCGCCCCCAGTTGTGGTAGTTGGAACTGCGACCATGACGCTAGAATAGGCACACAGCAGTTCAGAGTAATTATCAGCAGCCTGCACCTAATAAAACCAAATCTATCACTAAGACATATACCAATGAATGTGCTGTAAACATGTACGATGTGAAATGCTAAGACAGCAGGGGTTGTGAAACAGGTACTCTATATATACATATTGTTTTTTATATAGCAGATTTACTGCAGCTTGCTGTGTTAGTTTTGTTTTATTTTTTATCTAACAATTAGGGGGTAGCATATCCAGAGTAACCGCCAAATGCTGTTCACTATACTTTTGCTGTTGCTGTTTTTGGCTGTAGGTACTAGCTGCCATTAGCTAGTTAGCTCAGTTGGCTTTGCAGCTAGTGCAGCCATGCAGTTAGCTAAAGATGGAGGTCAGTTTGACGACAGGAGACATGATTTACAGCTCCTCTGACCAGGACTTTGGGGCCAAGACAGCAGGCAGGGACCAGAGAGGCGTGAAGCGTGGAAGGAGTGAGAGTTGGGCATCAGCAGCGGGGGGAAATAGGCGTGTACTCTGTGAATTTATTGTTTATTACCTAACCAGAGTTGGTGATTGTGGAAAGACAAACCAAGACGGTTTTGGTGAGTTTTATTTCATTTCTGTCAAATTTGAATGGAATGTGTTTTACAGTGAGTTAACAAGGCAGTTAAGCTCATCTTAGTTTGGTAAAAGAGATAAATTTGAATTTGAATGTACAGTTGTATTTTCTATTTAAAGAGTAACTAACCCCTGTGCAGTCCTCTGCTGCATCTTTTAAATTTACTTGGAGGGAGGGAGCTAACTGAATTTGGGGGTGAAGTTACACTTTAATAAGGAAATGTGTGAGAGTATTTTGTTATAGGACTAAAAATGCTGAGATCTTGTGAAACGTAGCAAAATGACTGCTCGCATACATCTCCCAGCTGAAACTACAGTTGGCTATACTATCAGATGTCGTCTCTCCAGGTAGAAAGTTGTGAGACAGGATTAACGAAAAATATCTTTAACAAAAAAGAAAAACAATAAAAAAAAATATTTTTTTCACAATCTGTTGATGATGTTCATTAATTTTTTCGAATGTCTTAAACTAAAAAATTCTGGCCATATCTCACAAATTTCATGTTTAAGCGAGCACCTCCCACCAGTTTATGTATAGGGCAGGACCAGCGCATTAATATGGAGCTATGAGAATAAGTGGAAAAGTAACTGTCTGAATAAATGAAACAAACTGGGCTTTTCAAATGAGGCTGCAGTGCACTCAGCAGGCTGTCATCAAGTTTAATATGCAAGCCCCCCGAGTGCCAGTTCCACTTAGAGGAACATAACCAGTTCTGTTTGTTTCCGCATGTCTAATCCTCTCAGTGTGATAGACCTAATTATATGTTGGAAAGGTAGCATGTCATCAGTCAGAGCCTGAGCCGACGCCATATACCAGAGAATCTATGAATTTGTCTCTATAGAAACTGTAGTGAAGCATGCACGCTAGCTGTTACACCTCGGTCCACACAGAGCTGCTCTGCGGATCACTCAAGAGGAACATTAAGTATGTGTATGTGTTTTAGACACCAGATATTACTCTCAAGATAATTTGTTCCACACTATATTGCATAAACCACAGACAACAGCTGATACTAATGGACTGTATATTATGTAGTCCTTGTCAGACTCCTTTTTCGCAGCAAAATATATCAAACTACAGCAACTTTCTCCAATATAAAATGCATTTAAATGTCAGTGGCTAATCAAATGATCATTACCTATGGACCAATGCAATATGTTACCGAGCATTCAGGTTTTTTCCAGTCCGTGAATACTGCTTATTTTGGTATACTGTCCATTCATTTCTATCAAGTACAATATTGCTGACACTGAACAAAAAACAAAATGTATTTTTAATGTATACAACACAATTCTTACTCTGCTTTAGCCTATAAGTCTATTATTGAGAGCATCCTTTGTTATTGCATTGTTTTCTGGAATGGAAACTGAGAGGAAATTGTAAAGACCTGTGGAAAAATTATGGGCATGCGGCTGATGGACTTGAACTACCTGTACGTCACTAGGCTGAAGAGGTCTGCCAGGATCATTCTCCTCCACTAGAAGTAGAGTTTCTGCCACTTTCAGGGGGAGGTATTATGTATTTATTTATTCATGATTTATTGAGTCGGTGTGTACATATGCAAAGACAATGTCGGACTCCGTAGTTTTCTCTGGCCCCCTTCCAAATCGGACCA
>JBBPCS010004758.1:0-11046 GCA_037974645.1 Hollardia meadi | reverse complement strand
CAAAATCTCTGAGGAATGTTTCCAGCACCTTGTTGAATCTATGCCACGAAGAATTAAGGCAGTTCTGAAGGCAAAAGAGGGTCCAACCCGGTACTAGTAAGATGTACCTAGTAAAGTGGCCGGTGAGTGTATGTCTTTTGCTGCAAAACACCAGGAAGTGCTGCCTGCTGGAGGAGGGAGAGGTTGCAGGCAGGCGAGAAGCCCCCCAGGCCTGCCTACTGAAATGGCTTTTGTTATATCAAAGCATATGTGCACTCCCTCTCATAAACACATCTTTGCTATTATCAATACATCCTCTTTCTCACAGGTGGTGGCAGCTCTTTCACTGATGCTAGCTAGCTCTCGGCTAGTAATGTTAGCTGTAACCATTCTTTCTGGCTGCCATTCGCCCCTTCAGCCTGGCTGGAAGCAGCTTTGCTGACTGAAAAAAGTTGGTCATTGCATTATTATTTGGGTCTAAAGCCCTCACCAGCTCCCTCTTTATCTTCTACTACTATTTTCTGGCATTCCAATTTATGTGCAGGTCCTGGCATGCAAGGAAAGTCACTCCAACATTAGCCAGTAGTTAGTTTTCATCAGTAAATTTCTCGGGTTATGTGGCTAGCCGTTTTGACATTACATACAAAAAATGACCCATACCATTGTCAGGAAAGGGTTTTTTATTATTAAAAAGGCTACATTTTACGAAAGCAACAAAATAAAATATACTTTGTTGTTTTAATAAGTAATGGTGAGTATTTTGGTTCAAAATAAAATTTGGCCATGTACCAAGGCTGAGTCCTTACTGCAGCGGCCCGGTTTCGATTCCAGCCTGGGCCCTTTGCTGCATGTCACCCCCCACTCTCTCCCCCCTTCCCTGTCTCTCTTCGACTGTCCCTATCGAATAAAGGCAAAAAAAAGTAAATAAAAAGAATAAAATAAAATTTGGTTTATCACTGCCTTTATTAGGATGAACATGAGTATTTCTGCCTCAATGAGCCCCCCCAGCAGTTGGGCCTCTGAAAGCTTTCACCTTTTTCCCCTCTAATGGACAGCCCTGAAGCCCCTCCCTGCAGTTTACTACATGAGGAGATGGTCCTTCTAATGTTATTGTCCAGGAAAACATAAAAAGAACATTGTGAATGCATGAGGTTATTATAAATATCAACTCTGTGTGATAAGAAAAGAGCGGAGAAGCGGAATTGACCGGCGCCAAGTCATAATATTGACATAAATGTATCAGTGTTGAGTTCACAGCTTGTTTCCTCTGCAAAATCCTTCATGACTACATTGCTGATAAAAGCAAAAATGCTTTTTCACTGCCACTCAGCCTCATTTTTACAGCTTAACAGATTCCAACTAGAACCAGAAACCACCTTACATCTTCATTAGGAGAGATAAGTATACATAAGTGCCTTGCTCAGGGGCATACACAGAGCTAGTCCTGGGGGAAAGTAACGTTGTAAGCAGTTTAACACTCCAGGATGCCTGATTTTATAAGCAGCTAATGTTGCAATAAGCTTTGGGTCAGGGACCCCCAAGCTGGTTATGCTGAGTGTAGCACAGCGGGGATGGGGATAGATATGTGGGATACCTACTGGGTAATCAGGAGGATAAATCCTCGGTCAGGCGGTGGTGAGGTCAGTGTCATACATTCCCTCCCTCCACCTCCTTTCCTCCATTTCATCAGATTGTCTTCATCCTGCGGCGGCTGAACTCACACAGGTTGATTCAAGATGTGTGTGTGTGTGTGTGTGTGTGCCCTGATATTTCACAGTTTTAGGGAGGAGAAAAGGGAAAACAACTCCCCTGTCTTCGTATCTAAGCTCAAAATTGATTGAAAAGACAATTGCTTACACAATTAAACACCTTGCCTCGAGTTAGACAGGATGAGAATTAGGCACATCAAATAAGCAAGACATCAAGTCTTAGTTGTGCTGCCTTCCTTTCTTGTTTATCTTTTTTTCAGAAGAAACTTTAACGCTTCAGTGATTTTGCTGAGAAGGACAAAGTTAGACATTCTGAATCGTGCACCTTTGAACTTAAAAATACAGTGAATTCTATTGTTAGCATGGGTGCACCAAAATAATCAGTAGCATTTGTTATTGAGTCCTTTTAAAGCTACATAGATCAGTATTTTGTTATATTGACAATGGATCTAATAACTGTGGAATGCTTAGAGTGAAGAATCAACATTGAATTATCACCTTACCCTGCAGTAGCACACAGAGGTCTCTTTTAGCTCATTATTTTGTTTTTCTGGCCCAAAATCTGCACTTTCCTTAATTATGTTTCCAGATAGAAAAATTTACCTTACACTACTTTCCCAGCACTAAACAGAGAGTTAGAGTTAGAGAGAGACAGAGCCAATCAGCAGTTGTCGTTATATAGAACAAATCTAAGAGTGTCCTTTCAGTCTACCCTTAAAGTGAATGAACCTGACATACAGTATACAAATATTGAAGCACCAGGTAATGTATTTTTCTGTCATTAAGACACTTTATTTTGCTGCCTTGGTAGTCTGTCCAATGCAATGTTACTGTAAATTAATTACATTGCTGTGGCAAAGCAGAACAGCTGACTATTTGGAAAGGTGTTTGTGCCTGTTACTTTTACTACTACTACGAGCTGAGAGAAGAAGAAAACAGGTCAGTTTTAGCTCCACTTCCTATACATTACTTCATGCTGTATACAAGGTTCATTATTAGAAGGTAGGTCAGCTCAATTTATGTAAATTATTAACTTTAAAATACCCTCAGCTCCTGGTGGACTTTGAAGTGGGCATACTATTAAATCAACCTATATTCTAAATTCAGGTGTTTTATAGTAGGGCCATCAATTTTAAATGTAAAAACTGTAGTTACACCATCACCAAGAATATTTTCTGATTTACTTCGATCAACAGGCGTGATCGGCACACGTCACTCACTCAGTCAGCATTTGCCACAGACATTGACAGGTCAGGTCTCGAAGTTTACCATTTTCATCATCTCTGCAGATGGCCTGAAGCCAAGGCTTTTTTTTTCTTTTTTTTTTACTGTCCTTCATTCTTTGGGGAAGTAAAGAAATTCATAAACTGTTTCATACTTTCATAAAGTGTTGTGTTTAAATGTGAATTGTTACAAAAGTGGAATGGGCTTCTATTAAATACATACACATTTAAATTACGTCATTTATATACAAATAATTTATTTGGGGGGACAAGTTCATGTTTTTCAGAGAGACATGATTCCATTTTGATGCTAATGTTGCTATATGTCTGCTTGATGTTTAAAAGGAAGATATCTATCTTAATAATAAACAATATGTCGATGTGTTTTATTGTACTTGTCTAGACTTAATTTTTTCTATAATCAGCTTTTGTTGGGATAACTCTTGGGATAACAGTTGTGTGCAGTAGCCACTTTTTACTTTTAGTCTTGTGTACTTCCAATAGGGATATAACGTTGATCTTTACCTATGTTTTTCCCCGGCACAATATTTTAAGTTGAGCTGAACTGAAAAGTATTTTTAACCCTTTTAGATCACATCAGCGGTGACATGGTGCACTTATACCCCAAATTCCCTGAAAAATTGGGACATTATATAAAATGTAAATAACAACAAAATGAAATGATTTGCAAACCCTTTTTAACCTAAATGTAATTAAATACAGTACAAAGACTAGAAAATGGCACTCAGTAGAGCGCATACCTCCGCCAAGGCTCAACCGCCCTCTTATTTAAGCCTTAGCACCAACTGCAGCAACTCGTAACACTCTGTTAGTACCTTACTGAATCCCTATTACCTTAGTTACACATTGGTGGAAGTTGCATGTTTCTAGCCCAATTTGTTATCTTACACTCAGCCAATATAAATGAACCCTCCTTAAAATTAATATTTTTTATCTTTAAAATCTGGATCTTTATGGGGATCTGCACTAAATAACATATATAGTTGAAACATCTCATATTGCACATACCTGATTTTTTTCATGATGGTCTATGTATTCGTTTCTGAGAAATTGACAAAAATCCTAGATCGCTAAATCGTCCTATATCGCAATGTCAAAGAAAGTGAAAAAAATTCCTGAATCCACCCCTTCATCCAGATTCACTTCAAAAGTCAATGGGTTCTTCCTTGGCCCATGCCCCACCCCACCTCCAAGTTTCAGGAAAATCAGTTCAGCAGTTGTTGTGTAATCTTGCTGACAGACAAACAGACAGACAGACAGACCGACAAACAAACAGCACTGAAAACATAACCTCCTTGGTGGAGGTAACAAGATATTTAATGTTCAACCTGATAAACTTTATTAGTTTTTTTTTAAATAAATATATGCTCATTCTGAATTTGATGCCTGCAACACGTGTCAAAAAAAATTGGGACAGGTGCATGTTTATCATTGTGTTACATCACCTTTTCTTTTGACAACACTCTGTTAGAGTTTGGGAAGAGAGACATTAATTTTTGAAGTTTTGAAAGTGGAATGCTATCCCCTTCTTGCTTGTTTCATCACTTCAGTTCAACAGTCCGAGGTCTCCGTTGTCATATTTTGTGCTTTATAACGCGCCACACATTCGGGGACAGGTCCAGACTGCAGGCAGGCCAGTCTAGTACCCGCACTCTTTTACTCCGAAGCCACGCTGTTGCAGAATGTGGCTTGGCATTGTCCTGCTGGAATAAGCAGGGACGTCCCTGAAAAAGATGTTATCTGGATTGCAGCATATGTTGTTCCAAATCCTGTATGTACCTTTCAGCATTAATGGTGCCATCACAGATGTGCAAGTTACCCGTGCCATGGGCACTAACACACCCTCATACCATCACAGAAGCTGGCTTTTGAACTTGGTAACAATCTTGATGGTCCTTTTCCTCTTTAGCCTGAAGGACATGATGTCCATGATTTCCAAAAAAATATTTGAAATGTGGACTCGTCAGACCAAAGGACACTTTTCCACTTTGTGTCAGTCCATCTCAGATGAGCTTGGGGCCAGAGAAGTCGGCGGCGTTTCTCGATGTTGTTTATATATGGCTTGTGCTTCACATGGTAGAGTCTTAACTTGCATTTGTAGATGCAGCGACGAACTGTGTTTATTGACAGTAGTTTTCCAAAGTGTTCCCAAACCCATATAGCAATATTCTTCATAGAATCATGTTGGTTTTTAATGTAGTGCCACCTGAGGGATCAAAGGTCACGAGCATTAAATGTTGGTTTTCGTCCTTGCCCAGATTATCTGAGTGTTTTGATGATATTATGTACTGTAGATGGTGAAATCCCCAAATTCCTTGCAATTGCACATCGAGAAACGTTGTTTAACATTGTTTAGCGTTTAATGTTGTTAAACTGTTGGACTATTTGCCCACAAAGTTTTTCACCAAATGGTGAACCTCTCCCCATCCTTGCTTGTGAAGGACTGAGTCTTTTGAAGATGTCCCTTTCATTGTTCCAATCAGGTGTTTTTGAGCATTCCACAACTTTCCCAGTCTTTTGTTGCTCCTTCCCGAACTTGTTTGAAATGTGTTGCTGGCATAAAATTCATAATAAGCATATATTTAAAAAATCAATGAAGTTGATGAGATACAACAATAAATATATTGTCTTGGACTGTTTTCATTTGAATTGAATGTCATAAAGGATTAGGAAATTATCACATTCCTTTTAATTAATATTTTACAGAGCGTCCCAACTTTTTTAGAATTTGGGTTGTAACAATATAAGCCAAAAAGATTACAATAAATCAATTTCTTTGTATTTTTATTTCAAAATATTTTCTTTCACGAAAACAAAATCGGACGTTTTCGTACATCAGCTAGTACCAACCATTTTCAACCAATTATATCACGACACCCACCCATCAATCAATCTTCAACAGCACATGAGAGCTAGCTTAATATTTCATGTTAGAAGGGCGCAGCTGGAGTGGAGTGTGTGGAGCAGGCCTTACTGATTACTGTACAAAAACACAAATTTATTCACTGATTTGGGTGAAACTGGATAGAAAATATTTTATAAGCAGAGAAAATATTTTCTGGTTTTCCCTCTGATGTCCTCCGGCTGCTCTGCCTGAACTATCTTTGATTTATGGAGTTTCCTGATGAAAGGATGGCTTTAAGGCAGTTTTTCCTCGCCACTGTCGCCAAGTGCTTGCTGAAGTAACCGTTAGCTGATGCTAACTGTACCAATCTCAGGAGACAGTGAACACGGCTGTGCACAGACTGGACACAGCCTCCGAGACAAACTGAGGCCATTTGATGACAGGGAATCCAGTACCGAGGTGGTTTACAAAGTTTCCTAATGGACAGATGACATTACTTGTTATTCCAGTTGGGTCAGCTAGTTTAACTTCTAGATGCATGACGGGGGTCGTAACAGACATTCAGCACTAATGCTATTTGCTACTTTAAAAAGTTCCTCCCTACCTGACAGTTTATACAGGAAATAAGTAAATATGTGTGTCAGGGACCAAGCAGTGAGGCAAAGAGGAAACAGGAGTTTTTATTTCAAAACCTGGGCTTTTTATTTACCCAAAAAATGCAAATTTAACAACTAGGCCTATAAAAGAGGTCAACAGAATATAACTATACAAAATAGTAAATAAACAAAGTGTTAACTGAACAAACAGACCTGAGACAATGACATACAAGGGGAACATATATAGAGGTTTGGCCAAACCAAATAACAAACAAGGGGTATACAAGATGGACGCCAACCACAACTAAATACAAAGCAAACTAACTAAACCCCAATCCCCGCCATGACATAGTAGCACAAGGTTTGGTGCAATCAGCTGGCTCCAGGATTGAAATGTCCTCAGCCCTCAGCCACGCCTTTTGTTGACCCAGGAAGAAACCTCCCAACAACCACGGTAACTCAGAGACAAAGAAACAACGCGTTAATATAACAGAAAATTGCCTTAATAAAGATTACAAAAACAAACTGTGTAATGTTAATTATTTGAGTGTGGTTGACTGCAAATGAAATTAACATCGGTAGCAAACTGAGATGAGAAAATGAACAGAAACCAACTTATGTAGGCAGCAAACTAATGAGGTGAGTGAATGGCTTTGGAACCATATTACCATGTGTGGCTGTGGCCATCACACCCCCCCCCCCTTCAGGACTCTCGCTGGAACAGCGAGAGAGGTTGTCAGCTGTGACATTGTCCTTTCCTGGGATGTGCTGAATGCTGAAGCAGAAGGGTTGCACTGCCAGTTACCATCGGGTGATCCTTCCATTGGTATCCTTCATCCTTTCCATCCACTGAAGCGCCTTGTGGTCCATCTCCAGGGTGAACTCTCTACCCAGGAGGTAGTACCGGAAGGATTCGAGGGCCCACTTAATGGCCAGTGCCTCCTTTTCCACTGTTGAATACCGAACCTCCCTCGGGAACAGTTTTCGGCTGATGTAGGCAAATGGATGGCGGTCACCTGGCAGTCCCTGAAGAAGCACAGCCCCCAGACCCCTGTTGGAAGTATCGGTTTGCAGAATGAAATGTTCATCAAAGTTTGGACTGTACAGAATGGGTTTCTCACTCAATGATTGCTGGATGTCATGGAAAGCTACCACTGCCTCCTCTGTCCACTGGACCTGATTTGGACACCGGGATCCAGTCAGGTCTGTGAGTAGAGCTGCCCTGGCAGAGAACTGTGGTATAAAGCGGTGATAGAAGCCTGCCATGCCCAGAAAGAACCGGAGCTGCTTCCTTGTTTGTGGCAAAGGACATGACTCAATGGCCTGGATTTTGGTTACCTGTGGCCATATCACCCCATTTCCTGATGACTTAGCCCAAGTACTCTGCCTCTGCAGTGGCAAAGACACACTTTGATTGATGGTCAACCCGGCAGAGTGGAGACGCTCCAAAACAGCGTGCAGATGTTCCAGGTGCTCCTCCCAGGTGGTACTGTAAATGACAATGTAATCCAGATATGCTGCAGCAAAACCAGAGAAATCACATAGTACCTGGTCCATGAGTCTCTGGAAGGTCGCTGGAGCCCCGTGCAACCCAAATGGCAGGACCATAAACTGGAAGAGACTAGTGTTAATTTTGTCGTCTCTTTTTAAATTTAGTCTTAGTCTTAGTCCTGTGTATGAAGTCCTTGTTAGTTTTTATTATATTTAGTCATCCGTATCCTATTTTTTTAGTTAGGTTTTAGTTGACTAAAAGTCTTGGCATTTAAATTTTATTTTAGTCAAAAGAAAACCGAAAGTATTTTAGTCTAGTTTTTGTCTCATAGATATTTTAGTGTTTTTTAAACCATTAGATTAATTTTGATGATCATTTTAGTCAATCTAGTCTAACCAAAATATATATTTGTCATTTGTTACTCATTTGTTATAAGATTAATGTTTTCCTTACCTGATGAAATACACGTTTCATCTCCTTCTCAACTTGCTAGTGTTAGCACAATGAGTACGGTTAAGCTATACAACACAGCCTGCATAATGAGGGCTTATCACCATGGCTAACTTGGCTCTTAGCTTAAAAAAAACCCAACCTCATCTTATGACCAAGACATTAACTTACCTCAATTTCGGGGTGGTTGGACTTAATATGTCGCTTCAGGTTAGTGGTATTTTTCTCAGATATTTTGAAGCCACATTCCTTGATTAGGCAATCACTTTTAAAAAAAATCTTTCTCATTGTTTTTAAAATTGGACCAAATGTCCATCCGGCTCTTTCTCCCCAGCATGCTGCTTTCTGTCACACAACACCATAGACAGTATATAATACTCCCGGGCATGTTCTCCATAGCACAGGAAGCAAATTGCTAATGCCACCCAATGCAATGCATAGGATCCAATAAAGAAACTGGATTGTAATGTAGAAGAAGAAACAACCATCTATAATATTTGTCTCATTTTATTGACGAAAAGAAAGATATATTTTGGTTAAGTTTTTTATTTATTGAAGTACATTCTAATCTCGTCTTTTTTCGTCAACAATATTGCATATTAATGTAGTCACAGTCGCTGTTTAAGGACATTGGTGCCTTCTCGTCATTGTCTCGTCTTAGTCACAGAAAAAAAGGTCGCTCCCTGGACTGCTCAGTGAGTGGAACTTGCCAATAACCCTTGCACAAATCTATTGTGGTCAAGTATTTTGCTTTTCCCAACTGTTCAAGGAGGTCATTAATTCTTGGTGTTGGATAAGAATCAAACTGAGAAATTGAATTCAGGTACCTGAAGTCAATGCAGAACCTGATGCTGCAATCCTTCTTTGGCATCAGGACCACTGGGTTACACCACTCGCTTTTTGAAGCCTTGATGATTCCCAGGGACAGCATCAGGTCAATCTCCTTTTTCAGTGAGGCCAGCAGGTGTTCAGGAATCCTGTAACTCATTCGTCTCACAGAGGCACCTTCTCTCACAACGTCATGCTCAACAATATTTGTCCTTCCAGGATTCTCCTGAAACACTTTTGAATTACAGATTGATCTCACCTGAAGCTTTTTGTCTTCTGAGAGGTGACTGAGGTCACAATCCACCAAAGCACCAGCAGGTGGTAAGTATTGCTCGTCCACTTCCTTGTCCTCCAACACACCTCTGATGAGCATTACTTACCAGGCCCTGGGGTTGATACCTGGTATGTGGTGGGTCCAAGTTTCCTCGGGATCTCAAACGGTCCTTGCCACTTTGCTAACAGCTTGTTGTTATCACTGGGGAGGAGCACCAACACTTTTTGTCCAGGGTTTAAGGATCTCTGCCAGGCTGCCTGATCGCACCAGAACTTCTGCCGTTGCTGGGCCTCTGCCATGTGTGACTGGGCAAGCTCACAATCTTTTTCCAGTCGGTCTCTCATCTGGACAACATAGGATACAATGTTAACAGATTCCACCTTCCTCCTGTCTCCCTCCCAAATCTCCCTCAGCAGTGAGAAAGGCCCCCGTGCTTAATGCCTGTACAAAAGTTCAAATGAAGAGAAATCAGTGGAGGCTTGGGGTACTTCCCTGTATGCAAAGAAGAGGTATGGCAGCCACTGATCCCAGTCTGTACCACTGTCGTTCACAAACTTCGGAAGCATCTGCTTCAGGGTCTGGTTGAAGTGCTCTGTCCATCAGTTTGGGGATGATACGGCGTAGTCCTCAGGCTCCTCATACCAATCAACTGATACACCTGTTTCAGCAGAGAGGACATGAAGTTAGTTCCTTGGTCGGTCAATATTTCATGAGGGAAGCCTACTCTGGAAAAGAACTGCACCAAACAGAAAGCGGCTGACTTTGCTTTTATGGATTTCAATGGAAAAAGTTCTGGGTACTTCGTAGCATAATCAGTAATAACCAGCATATAACGGTCCCCTGCCTTGCTCCTCTCAACAGGACCAACAATGTCCATCCTAAGGCGTTCAAATGGGGTGCCAATGATGGGTAGCGGTTGGAGTGGAGCTCTGAAGGGAGTTTTAGCAGATGATATTTGGCACTGAGGGCAACTTCTGCAGAATTGTGTGACATCTTTGCGCAGGCCAGTGGAAATGGTGTTTGATGCGAGCTGTGGTTTTATGCTTACCGAGGTGGCCAGCCCAGGGAACAGAATGCCCCAAGGCAAATATGGTGTCTCTAGCTGCTTGGGGAACCACTAGCTGCAACACTGACCCCAGTTGACGATAGAGCATGCCATTTTGCAGAATATACTCCTCTCCATTGAAGTCCAGTTCAGCTCCTGGCTCCTTCAGTCTCTGGAATAGAGACACTAAAGATGGATCAATTTTCTGCATTTCACCGATATTGTCTGGCATTTGAAACCCTAGAGGCAACTCTGGCTCAGTGTTGGTTGGTGGTTTCACAACTGTATGTTGGAATTTCTCCTGCCATCTCTGTCTGCGGGTTTTCCGAGACTTCCCGGGTGTCGTCTCCAACTCCTCATTGTAGAAGGGCAGGGCACTGAGAGCCTCAGAGTGGTCATTGGATGTTTTTGCCTGCGCTCTGGTAACAGCAACATTACATTTTTGGCTTTGGTTGGCCTCCAATAAGTCAAAGAGTATTGGCAGGTCTCGTCCTAGCACAGCAGGATAAATCATCAAATCAAATCAAATTTTATTTATATAGCGCCAATTCACAACAAAGTTATCTCATGACACTTAACATGTA
>JBBPCS010004757.1:0-11046 GCA_037974645.1 Hollardia meadi | reverse complement strand
TGAATCACCATAATTCACTCTCATATAGTTCACATTTGGACCTGTAAGGTCCATTTCATCTTTCCCTGTTTTGTTCTCACTGTTTGATGTTCCCATTTTGAAGAAAAATTTAGTAAAGAGTTTTGAGAAAGAATTTCAGTAAAGAGTTTGAGACAATCCCATGTTATATCTTCTATCAGTCTCCAAATTACACCCGTTAAGAACAGTCGACGACTCATTTTAAAATACCCAAGTTTGTTCTGTTATTTCCTCTAAATTATGTAAATTCTCAATTTACTTATTTTTTCCCCCCTTTGAGATACTGTACTTTGAGATACCGTCTATATTTTCTCTGCGCAGCTTTTTAGAGCCTTACTTCACACTGTATAATACACATATTACCCCGTAATATTGTCTTGCTGTCGTCTTAGTAACCTCTTTTTAAAGTAGACTCATCAGTGTACTTCCAGGTTTCTCGTAAACCTTGGTTAAAACCTTTCTGGGACTCTATCCCAGATTTATAGACCAGTCATCTTTAATACAGCCCCTCAAATATGAAAATTATTTTCAGACCCTCACTGATTCCTTCCGGATCGCAGCGCTGAATGAGTCCGGCCTCGGGTCTTAGGTCCTCCGTCTCACCCACCTTTTAGGGGAGGTTGAGGCTGAAGTCTCACTTCAGGATGATCAGTCTACCTTTGACACCGAGTCCAGACGTCTTCAGTCAAGCGATCCCACTTCTGACACCAAGTTTGTGGTGGAAATCTGAAAACAAGAGTCGACACAATAAAGAAATTGTCTTTGTGTCATTTAATAAGAACTTTGCAAAGTGATCAGCTACACGCACACCAGAGTGTAGGTGCAGACTGATGTCTGTTCAGAGAATATACATGCTTTTTATAGAGGAAAGGGGAGTATGTGATAACAGGATGTGTGTGTGTGAACAGTTAAACCTATCACACAAAGGAAAAGAAGCAGCTGAAGCAGCTGCGTTCAAGGTTTAAGGGAGTCTTCCTTCATTTGTTCAAAACAGTCTCATATTAAGGAGTAAACAAAACATAGCATACGTGCAGAGGGCGAGATGCCCTTTAAGTTGTACAAAGTTCAGCATGCAATTTTTCTATTAAACAAGAAATTTCTATTACAGTGTTTAGTCTATTTGCATGTGTTTTCTTAAGTTGCAGTGTGCTGAGCTCTCTCGGCCACTGTTCATATCAGCTGACAAAACCAATGGTTGTTATGTGTACCTGTACTTCTGTGTGAAATCAAAGACCCACTGCCATACCAAAAGGAAAAGCTTGACAGGCGTGGCGAACAGAAAGCAGGACGGTCAGTTAATGGCCATGCAGACACCAAGTAAAACTAAAACGGATCACTGTTCGGTGTCCCTGAGCACCTACCACCACATTCAGGGGTCTCAATAGTCACTGCAAAGCTATTTAAAGGTGGAGGTGTTGAATCAAAAATATTCCTCTCTGTATGTGACACATCCTTGATGTGACAGTGCCATTAACACACTGGAGACAGCTTGCAGTTGTGATTGGCTCATTTGGTAGCTGAGTCTGGCGATGTGAAGGCAGTTACCTTATCTCATATGGCGAGAGGCTGTATGTCAGTTTCCACTGGCACGTGTGCACATGTGCATGAATGTGAGCGTGTTTCCTG
The DNA here is from genome assembly GCA_037974645.1 of Hollardia meadi. Taxonomy (NCBI): domain Eukaryota; kingdom Metazoa; phylum Chordata; class Actinopteri; order Tetraodontiformes; family Triacanthodidae; genus Hollardia; species Hollardia meadi. The sequence continues at coordinate 9,402 of JBBPCS010004757.1, read as the reverse complement.
AGGAAATGGATGTATTCCAGGATACCATAAGCTTTTCTCACATCAGACAGCTTATCCTGGAGGAACACAGCACCTCTTATCAGGTACAAAACTGAAATCACCACCAGGGAAAACAGACCATCCAGTACAACGTGAATCCACAGCTTCAAAAGGGCAAAGGGATAAAGAAAAATGAAGTCAGCCGAAAGAAAATTTCTACAGCACAGTGTATTTACGCCATTTGTTTTGTAAAGTGGAAGAGCATCAAAAGATATAGAAAGATATTTGCACATCAGAGGGCGATTTGATGTGTTGTTTGGAATAGGGCTGATTTCCATATTCTTATTCGCCTTTGTCGAAGTATTGAAATACCATAACAATCATTCTGGGTCCCAGTGTCGTCTTCAAAGACCACTGTCAAGTTAGCAGGTCAGCACATCATGGTTACAAATCCATAATATGTTTTTGTTGCTAAGCAACAAAAGCAGCAGTATACCACTGAGAAGCATTTTTCATTTTAAAGAAGAGTGACGTTTCGTGCGGACAGCGCAGTCTAATTGAAGTATTATGACAGCAATCCAACAGTGTTTCTAGACGTAGACGTATGTGTATATTGAGTCCTGCCATAGACTCTCCTGTTTTTTTTGTACCAGCAAATATAATACATCATTTTCGTGTTGAGAGCTCTTTCACCTTTCAGGGCTATATTCTGTAAACTGGGGACATACAGGTGATTTTGAAGTAAATAAATAAATAAAGTTTTCTTTAAAATGGCCACATTTACACTCACACTAAAAAAAATAAAAAAATAATAATAATAGTAATGATAATAATAATAATAATAATAATAATAATAAATAAATAAAATGTATTAAAAAGTGTAGAACACAGACTAGCTGCTTCTGAGAGGAAATAAGGAAGACTTAGCACCATAGCCTTTAAAAGAAAGGGTGTCTCTAGCTTTTGTCGTGGATGAACATAAGATAAGAAGTTTCACTCTAAAACAATATATCTATTCCCAGTGTAGATGGGTTTAGTAAGGAAATGCTGGTAAAATCAAAGCTTACATTTATCCTTAAAAATATAACATTTCCCTATTAAAAGGTCTGAAAATGACGAAGGATCCATCCCGTTGTTCCCAAGATATTTCCCTCTGGACCAAAGAGGCGGAACAACTGACATTGCCATCCCTGGAGCCGTACCACAAGCATGGCAATAAACATTTTGAATACAAATGTCGTCTAAAACCTATGGAAATCTGGGATATCTGGTATATGATCTAAATGGCATTTGAACATCTAGCAGCTTTTGTCTGTCAGCACTCGTGTTCTCTATTTGGGATGTAATTGGCTGTGGTCCCTGGTTGTCACCCTGAATAACGCAACAGAAAGAGGGCACCTCTAAATCCAACCTTCCCCTCTCCGAGTCAGACAGTACTGTATGGATGTCATGTAACCTGTCAGTAACCTTTGGGGAAAAGTACATCTCTCTGTAGCTTGACATCTATTAATATTGATATTCTTTGACCTTCCAGCTACCCTGTTTGTCCCGAGTCACTCAGGGAACTTCCTCTCCTGGGGACGCACCATTTTACAGAGCAAATTTACCCCTTTGCACCTTCATTAAAACACTGAATAATTTATCCTTCCCAGATCCAGCCCCTGCCGTTTTTTTTTTTTTGCTGACCAGACTTAATGTGAAGCACAGTCAAATAGGTTTGAATGGGTCTCCATGTCTGCCTGACAGAAAATGACTTCTTGTGCATTGATGTCAGTTCCTCTTCTCTGAGCATGAGTTATTCATGTGACATGGAAGCCGGTGGATTATATTAAATTGACTGTGTGTGACCTCTTCCTATATGTAAATAGGAAGATATTGTATTTCATATGACCTGGCCCCTTCAGAGCCACAGTATTTCTATTAAAAAAGTAACTGATGACCACAAATGTTGTGGATACTTTATACATAATTAAGGCTTCAGTATTTTTCTATAACAGTCTCATGCTTGTGATCTTGTACGTCGACAATATATTGCTCATATACATGCAGCGTATAATCCGTGCATCAAAATATCATATAAATAAACACATTTTTGACATTTTGATGCTGAGAGTCCATTGTCTGTGTGAGATGGCAAGGCCACCAGTGGAGATTACAGGAAATAATGTGGCACACATATAGGCGCCGATCACATGGGTGCTCTGCAGCAGCAGCCGCAGTAGCGCCACCGGTTAGTTAATTAGGCCTCCTAAAGCAAGCGCAATAAAAGTACTTTTGTGATAGTCATCATTGGTGTTGGTATTCACTTAATGTCAGCGCCCACGGGCAAAAACATAAATCGGCGCCTATACGGTGGCACATAACCCTCCATAAAAACCCAATGTGACATTTAAACACTTTGTTTTTGGTACGGTTTACAAGATATAACATGTTAATTAGTGAGCTTTAGAGGTGCTGGTTTTGTCACCTTAGGACAATTACCTATATTCGAAGCTGTTGGTGGTAGCTTTGTATTTATCGTTTATCTAACTCTCTCTGCAAGAGAGAAATCACACCACTAAAGTACAATCTCATTTACCCTGTGTCCTGCATTAGTAGATAATTTTGTGGCTGTTTCTTGTAGGGCCAAAATCTAGTTTTACTATTTTAGTTTATATATTGTTTCCATGTTGTGTACTGTATATAAATTAAATGTTACTAAATCAAAGATTATGTCAATTAAGTATTATTCCAGCACAGAGGTTGAACTGGAATTTGGAAGCGAAAGGGGAAAATACAAGGGTTTTAGCCAGGGGGTAAATAGGTGCCCCAAAACAAATTACCCGTTACCCCCAAGCAGCCTGTCGCAGTCTCAACAAAAAACTAAAAACCTTACAATTTTATTTTTATTGCAGGGTTGTACTGGCAAAATATAGAAACATGTTTAACTTCTCTATGTGTACTGCAAAACTGAGTAGTTAAACAATTTGCACATAGAGTGAGATAAGAATTGATACACTCGCCTATTAATTATGAAACTGGAGCTAGTTAGCTTAGCATAAATACTAGAAATGGAGAAACAGCTAGCCTCAGCATAATTTAAAGGTAAAAGGTACAACGTAATTCATAGAAGGATGACACAAATCCAAAACAATCATTAGATCAACTGATGCTTCCAGTGAAAGTTAACATGGTGAGAGATCAGTTCAAACAGTTACTCAGTTCATCGTCTCACATCAAAATCTTTTTTTCCCCTTTTTAACAGGTTCAACTTTTCTTCCCCAAATGACACCACTCAACCCTGATTTTCTTCATATTCACTCAGCTGCAGGCTGATTCTTTTTGTCCGTCTTCAAGGTTAAGGGTTTGTCTAACCATCGCCTGTGCTGCAGCATCGGCAGCTATTTCACCCGCTTGGTCTTTCTTTTTGTCCCGTCTCTCTCCATCTCAGGGGGGCTCTATACTTTCAGCCCCAGGGTCCTGTACTCTGAGGGCAGGCGTAACAGAAGTAGCATGTCTGCATCTTCAATCTCAGTGAACGTTTCTTTCCTTCGCGGCTCCCCACAGTCCGCTGTGACCAAGCAACCTTGTTAGATTGGTAAAAATAGTAACACCAGCGATGATTTGAGAGAAGCAAGAGACTGTGTTTAGAAAAAAAGAGAGAGAGAGAGAGAGAGAGAGAGAGAGAGAGAGAGAGAGAGAGAGAGAGAGAGAGAGAGAGAGGGAAAGGAGGCAGGTAATGAGGGAGAGAGAGCCTCAGAAATATATGTGCCAGCCACAGACGCCTTCAGAGTGGCCCAACTTTCAGCTGCGTAGGTGAGAGAGATTATATGCCCCTGCTGGTTTGGCTGATTAGCAATGACCTCTGCTGCAGAGGCTGTGACATCGCAAATTACATCACTTAGTGTCATGATTCACTCTCATTCAGACCTGTTCCTGGTAATTTTCCACTCACCTCACCTCTGCTCCACTCTACCTGTTAACCACGCCCACATAATCAAGACAATTTTACTCACCTGGTCCCTCAGCTGCTCCGGATCTGCAATCAGTCTGTCCATATAAACTCCTGCTCCACATTCACTCTCTGCCAGATTGTTCTTAGCCCTCATGCAAGACTCTCCAGCGATTATCCCTGGACTGAGCTCCCGTTGCCGACTCTGCCTGTTCCTGACTCTCCTGCCTTGTTTCCGCCCTGGAAAATCCAACAGCCTTCTGTCCCCGACCACAAAAACTGTCTCTGCCCTTCCTGGTTTCTGTCTGCCTGTTCCCGTGGCTGTTTGGTCTTCCCCTGCCTCATTGTCACAGTGTGAGTTTCAAGAACTATTCACCAGTGTGATAGATAACTCCAGAAACTGCTACGTTCCCATCATCTCTGTCATCACCGGAGTTTCCGGGTTTCTGGATCAACATCTGACTGAAAGAACTGTTTTCAATAAAAGTTATTACCGATCAAATCTGTGGTGTGTTGTGCTGCAATTGGGTCCAACCATAACCTGTTACACTTAGAGCATTGCACAGAGCTTTATTCAAATTGTGAAGTTTTCTAATTTGAATATTATAGGCAGGTTTCTCGTTTTTGCTACAGTAAGTGCTTCTTGTAACTTTCTGGTGGGAAACAATGTATCTGTTGTTATGGAGTCGTTCCAGGATGAATGTTGCACTCACGGGTGATTAAAAGAAATCAAATGCGAAAAAAAAAGTATGCAACAGATGGCTTGTAAGAGAAATCCTGCCTCTTGATATTTATGGTAAGTACAACCTTGAAGACGACATACTTTTGTAACGTGAGAGAAATATTACATCAATTTTCAAAGTTTCATCTGAAGTTTGGAGCAAACTTCAGATGGAGCTAAGGTCAGACTTTAATGCCATATCTGATATTTTTGGCAGAGACAGTGGTGGCACTGCAGAGAAAGCCCTGCTGAATTCAGCAGTAAAACACTAATAGTTTCCACCCAACTTGTCCTTAATCAATAAGATGCCAGTCTAAGTGTTTGCTCTCCAATGAATTTGAAATTCATATTGTTTTGTTCCTCCTCCCCCTCACGACTCTCTGCTGCTATTGCGCTCCTGCTCTTGGTGCTGGTGGTTAACTTTTCCGCCCGATAATGGAACAGAGTGGACTGCTTATCGATTTGTTTGTCAGGATACGAGTCAGAGCGCGCTCACTGCGGAGCAGTGCTGCCACATTTGTTTGCACTGTGTGGCGGCCTGCGGTGTCCATTTGGGAGTGACAAGAGGGGGGTGGAAAACAGGCCACATGTCAACTAATGACAAACATTGTACATTTCCAACCAATTTGTTTTCTTTGCGCACTTGATGAGGTCAGCGATGAATCTAATCTATGAAGTGGCCCTCACACTGACAACGAGCAATATGTCTTTGGCAGGGAGCGCTGTATACATCAGCTCGGTCTTCCTCAGTGAGCATTGTGATGAATGAGAGCTATTATAGTTGATGCATGTGATTTCAGCTCCATGTGGACTACTAATATTGGACTGACCCCACAAATGAGTTTTTTTTTTTCCAGCCCCATCTCTCTCTCTCTCACTCACTCTTTTCCTTGTCCCTCTCCGGGTTACAGACACCTGAAGAAGAAGTTCCAGGTGGCTCGGTTCCAGCAACGGGGCAAAGATCTATTATGCGATAATTGTAGTTGCCTTTTAGCCACAGGAGTGCAGGTGCATGTGCTCAGATGATGGCATATGGCGGTCTGCGTGTGTGTAGGGGTTGGGGTTGTGGGACTTTCATCTCAGCAGTGCTTTAAGGCCAATCTAGCAAATGGCGCGGACTGACCAGCTGCTTGACGTGCTGTTCAACCGCCAGCAATCCCAGCTTCCCTGCAGAGCCACCACTGGCTGGCTGCCCATATCTCTCCAGCTCTCTCTCTCTCTCTCTCTCTCTCTCTCTCCCTTTTATCTCCCACTCTACTGTCTCTGTGCTACTGTCATGCTGCTATCTTGTTCTCCATCCTGTCACTCAATTAAGCTTGCCTGTCTTTCATTTTATCTCAGTCTTTTTTATTTCGGTGGAGAAATTAGACTCACCTGCTGTGGCTGCTGAAAGGCCCAACGTGTGTTCCAAGACTGCACATTGGATGGTTGTCTACATTTCAGACTTTGTCTCCTCCGAGCCTTTAAAAAAAATGCATTTTTACGCTACAGGCACAATCATAATTGTCTATACAGTCACGCGGTGAGAGAGGCTGACCAGTCAGTGTGGGTGGAGGCATCCTTACACTCTCACAGATTCAGCGCTGTCAAGGTCCTTCTGTCCTTAGCCCATAGCCTCTGGACACGACTGGTCCTGTTGTCCGAGTAGATTAGCATAGCACAGCACAGCAAAACCATGCTCAAACAGTAAAAGCATACACACATGCTTGTGTTTGCATGTTGCAGACCTAAGCGCATGCACAGCAACACGGTACGAGCACACAGACACGGTCTGTAACGAGGACGAGTGCCAGTTCGCCCTGGCGCTGCAGGATGCCAGTCCTTGCAACTTGGCAACGGCGGACATAATAAGCATAAGTCGATTGTTGACTTTTTGACAGGTTGAACCAAAGCTGTGTTTTGGGTTGGAATATTGTTATTTGATGAGTCAATCCAGCTGAGCTTCTCTCGCCTTGGCAAATGACTCCCTCATTAATCTGAGAGACAGCATTCTATTTCTGGTCAGCGCTCCGCAGCTTTTTGGAGTAGAAACTGAACACATAATTGAATCTGAAACAGAGGAACAATTTGCACTTATAAGCCTTCGCAAACATAAACAAACAACAGTTGTGTTTATGCAACTGTTGGAGTCTGCTTGGCTTTTTGAGGTCTAGCTTCAACACAGCCATTAAAATGCTGTGCATCACATCATGCCAACAGGAAATCACATTGTAACATCAGCGGCATCTATATTAGGTGCAGTTGTGGAGTAAGCTCAGATCACCATGTAACAACAAGCCAAATGATAACAGTTAAAAGTGACAAAGCAAGTGCAGCGTTCAAGTAGAACAGATTAAAAGCATTCTGCTGTCACATGCAATCGTGTAATCCACACATCATCTCGTCTGTTCTCTTTTCAGAAGAGTTTTGATGCACTTAACAATGCTGCACAACGCTGTGCACTAATCTGAAGCTCACACATTGAGAAGCGTACATTTAAAACGTTGCTCAACTCAAAGGCTTCAAAATTTTCAAATAGTGGAATGTCTGTGGTTAAATTAGTATATAAACCATTGTTTGTTTTAACTTCTGTACTTATTTGGTCAAAATTGTAATTATCAAACAAAGAAATTAAACTTGTCGTCATTGTCAGTGAAAGCATTTTCATCATTTTGTTAGCAGTTTATATGTTAGCGTGTTATACCATGTTGTCGTTTAAATCACGGGTTAACATATAGAGTGCTTTGGTCACTTCCCACTGAGGTGAGTTTTGACAGTCTGGTCAATTGCCGTCACCACAGTCAACATAATGCACCCTTGAAAGGGAGATCGTTAGACCCACTGACATACATAAAGATGCATATCCGCTTCCTCCCGCTGGAGAAAAATATCTCGGATACGAGCGCTGCCATGTTGTGCTGGTGATGTCATTTGGAGCCAGAGTCTGGGCAGTAGTGATTGGCCGGTGAAGCTGTGATATCAAGTTTTGCCCTTTTTTATAGCATCAAATAATAACTAATTAAAACCAAACTGATCAGAAAAGTGAACACTTGAACATACACCAGTTTGATAAGAACTATGACAGAAATCATCTTTGGGAAAAATGTATTTGATGTGTAATTAGTTTGACCCATAACCTATCTGATAACATTGAGGGGGAGGGGTTTATGACCTATGCTGCAGCTTGCCACGACGGGGTGATGGAGATGTTTTGGCTTCACTTTTGGGGCGCTCTCATGTCGTCCATCTCTATATACAGTCAATGGCTAGACCCTACTCCTGTTGATAATGTCGGAAGAACAATATGCAGGAGAATGTTGAAACAATATAAACTGTAATGTCCAGTGGAAATCAGTGTTAATGATAGCAAGCTAGGCTAACAGTTGGGAAGTGGAGGCTGGTTTGGTCTAACTTGACAGCTTCCTCTTAACTTAACAGCACAACAGGTCATCACAAATGTTTAATATTGTTTTAAAATTTAAATCGCTAATGGTATACACAATCAAACCTATGTGACCTTGTTAAAAATTGGGGAAACAATTGTATTAATGCTTGTTGGCTATAAAGAGCTCTATAGAAAGAATTTAACAACCTCCAAGAAAACACCCACCAGAATCTTGAATGATTTTTTTTTTCCCAAATATATGTCAGAAAATAGATTTACGTATCGTCTTATGAAAAATGGAAACAAAATCTATTCAAGTGAGACAACTTTAATTTACCTGTGAGGATGTGTTATCAGTATTAGGCACTGTTGAAAGTGACTCCTGTAACCCACAGTCTTCATTTTTCGGTTGAGACCATCTCCGCTCCAAATTGCCAGCTGCGACTTTGAAGGCAAGCTGAGCGTCTGTTGCTAAACTGTTGTTGTTGTCGCTGACTTTGAAGCAAGGTAATGACACAAACATCACTCAAAATGCAATTACCCCCACCTCTTTCTTTTTGAGACCCAATGGAGTGTAAAAGTGAATGAAGGGAAATGTAGTGTGAAACCATTGAGGCTGCATGGCCCAGGCTAATGGAAGCCACAAATGGTTGGACAGGAACCAGTCTGCCCATGAGGACCCCTCCTCTTCTTCCTCCTCCTCTTCTTTTGAAAGTCCCATTACGCCGACGGAGTGGGAGAATGATGAAGTGAGGACTCAGTCAAAGTCAGACGGGAAACTGAGGATATTTTACAAGATGACAAGTGCTGTTTATCTGAGCTGGGAGTTGGGGGTGAGGTGGTTTGAGAGTAAAAACATCTATCCTAGGATGTGCTGTTACAAGGAGGGCATGACTTGAATGAGCATGCTCTAAATGAGTTGTAAAAAAATGTATGTGCGTGTTTACCCATCTCCATGTGTGTTAGGGGCATGTCACCATTCATTTCTTTCACTTGAGGCACTGTTTTAAGTTACAAGCACAAGCAGCCTTCTCTTACATGCTGCAAACCCCTGAGTAAGAGGAAACAGCTTCAGTGGGTTTCTTCAGCCAGACTGAGAACGAGAGAAAGAGGGATCCAGAGACAGAGGATAAAACTGTGGAAATAAGGTTCATCCAACAGAGGAAAATATAGAGAAAAAGTAACGAAATGAGGGAGAAAATATTAAGAAAGGGCGGCACATCGCTGCAGAGGAGATGGTCTCTGAGAACCACAGAGGGAGAGAATTGAGAGAATAGCCGGTATTGTTTTCTCTTCCCTTTGATTTTCTGCCCTCAGCAATAAACTCCCTCCATAAACACACACACACACACACACACACACACACACACACACACACACACACACACACACACACACACACACACA
>JBBPCS010004755.1:0-11049 GCA_037974645.1 Hollardia meadi | reverse complement strand
ACGTACAGACGTATAGCGAGGAGAGAGTGGACAGAAACAACTGGCTGCTCAGAGTCGCACTGAACTCAGACACACACGCCATCAGTGCTGCGCGAGGCGAGAGTAACGCCCCCTGATGACGTAGCCACTCCTACACTCAACTGACCAATCCCGCAACTTCATCACTTACTCAGTTACTCACTCACTCACTCACTTACTTAGTCACTCACTTACTCACTTACTCAGCCACAGAGCAACCCATAGGGCTGGCCCTCTGCGGTCCAGCCAAAAACAGTATGTGCAGTAAGCCAGAATGAAACTGTTTGCAGTATGTAAAACAGAATGTGCAGTATAACCCAGAATAAATACTGTGTGTAGTTTAAGAAACAGGATAACATTAGTTCCGTGTTCAGTTTGTTTATGTGGGACGGGGGGTATGCAAGAGATATTGTCCAGTGGGTGCAAAGTTGCATTAGTTCCTTTGTTTGTTAAAGTGGGGGTGAGAGGGGGCAGTGGCTTGGAGGTGTTAATCAGCCTGATGGCCTGGGAGTAGAAGTTGCCATGTGTTAATTAGATTACTGTTGAACAGTCCTTGTCAGGCGGACTGTAGAGGGCAGAGATTCAGAGTGCAGGGCATGAAGGCCACAGTGGCCGATGGGCACAGAATTTTTAGAAGGGCATGAAGTCCAGATGGAGGGGCAATGACGGCCATGGCTGTCGTGGCCACCAGTGAAATTCCTGCCCTGGTCCTCTCACTATTAGACGTTTGTTAAAATGTACAGATTAGTATACTGACATATGATTTGCCTAGTGAACTCTGCAGTGTGAGGGGCATCAGCTCTGTCTCCAGACAGAGAGGTGTTTGTTGAGACTGGGGCCTCTGTAGCCTTGAGCACAGCAGATGGGACTTACACTATGATAAGCTGCTCCCTCTAAACTCTAAACAAGTTCTGACCGAGGTCTCAGACAATTAAAAGGAGCATAACTGCTAGAAACATGTATTAAATGAGGCAAATGTATTTAAAGTGATCAAATATAATTAAATGAAGGCAAATTCCTTCACAGCCAGACTGCTAAAGGTTAGCACAAACAGAGGTGTGAAACAGCCTCCAGACAGGTCTCAGTAAGTAGAAAGACCAGTGACATTACCTGTCAGGTATGGCATCTCCTATAATATATACAACAGAAGGCTCAATAAAGTTTGAATGATTTGAATGTGAAAACAAGAGTTCGCTCAGGGGCACCTGTACGACAGTCGAGAGAGCTCAACATACTGCAACTTAAGAAAACACATGCAGATAGACAAAACACTATCAAATTAAGAAAACATCATCAATTTGACAATATGTGTGCTGCAAACACTCACAACACAACCAGAGAAACGCACTGCAAATAGCACAGATGACAACGGATATGATGTTTCTAGGGGACACTAAAACGTGATGGACACGTGGGACACCCGTTTCTTACTACAATGTAAGTTTTTTTCTCTTTATTTTAATATGGTGATGGCATGAGTCAGATATTAGTCAGTGGTAGATATCTGTTGTTAACGTAGCCTTTGCATTTTGCTCATTATTAGCCTGCCAATTCAAATAATAAAAAAAAAACCACACCGAGCCATCACAATATTAAAATAAAGAGAAAAACTTATATTTTAGTTTATTTTCCAACAAGTAGCCGACTTCAATAACTTTGAGAGTCACAAATGGTCGCAAAACAAGCGTGTCCCGCCTGTTCATTACTTTATAGTGTCCCTACAAACATCAATATCCATTGTCATCTGTGCTTCTCTATTTGGTTGTGTTGTGTTTGCAGTGCACATGTTGTCAAATTGATGAAGTTTTTTCTTAATTTGCTAGTGTTTTTTGTATTGGTATGTGTTTTTTTAGCTTGCAGTGCATTGAGCTCTCTCGGCCAGGTGGCTGTCCGGTCATGGGCACCAAATTGTCCAGAGACGACCAAGATCTCAGCTATGCCGCAGCTGAACACAAACAAGAGTGTTGTTGAGCACTAACTGTAGCACTTACTTATCGTTACGTGTGTCTTTTAGCTGACTTTGACCCGTCTGTGTCTGTGTAGTCATCCTCCCAGGTCCTGTATGAGGGAAGCACTGGAGCAGACCGACAAAGTGTCTTACTACAGCTTCCTAATGAGCATGGCTAAACATGAGACCATCAACCAAACTATTGGTAGGTTTAACATTTCACATTACCCCGGTGCTACTGCTAGCTCACACAAAATAATGTTACAATTACATTTGTACATAAGTGTACAATTGTAGAATTTGTGTATAAGTGCACACAGTTTGCGTTACAGTTATACATGATTATAAAGCGAAGAGCTGTAGAATAACGCTGCCCTATACACTCAACATGTGTACTATTGTTCAACATTCTTTTGTGTGACTAAACAGTAGTATGTATCTTTTCAGACGAGCTGCTCAATGTGTAACACATCACGCAGGTTGGAAATGTATGACCGTGCTAACCCATGCCAATTATGAACTAAGTTAAAACAAATAAACAGTATATCACGCCTAGCAAAGTGAAAAGTTACACTTATTGAAGCGTTATAGTTACACCATGGCTGCCTCGGTATCTGTCTGCTATCGTCTGTTTCACATACTACTGGTTTCATACCAAGGATAGGGACAGTAAAAAAAATCTCACATACTGTTTTAGCGTGCTAAATGGCATATTAGTATTGACTCGTCTGCTTGTGAGACTTGGAAAAAGGCAAAAATGTGAGAACTGGTGACTCATAAATGTTGAAAAATTTAATATTGTGTGTAGTTGGCACTGCTGGCACTAGAATGGAATGAAAAACAATTCCAAATTCAGATGAAAGAATTTAGCCTTTTATTATAAAGATAATTAGTCTGTACACATTGAGTAGCTTTGTTTCCCCTCTTCATATCCAGCAGATCACCTTTTCTTCCCTGCAGCAACAGAAATTACCTATATGTTATGCTGTCCACTCTGTTTTAAAGGGGAAAGTTCATCCCAAAATCAAAAATACATATTTTCCCTCTTACCTGTAGTACTCTTTATCCATCTAGACATCATTAATGTTTACATCCCACCCTGTCATGAGTACGAGCCTCTCGTCCATGAGTAGATGCACGTTTCCTTCGGTGTGGTGATAGTGTAGTTTGGTAGAAAGAAAATAAGAGACCAGCTAGTCTCTCACTGTCTGCTGTTCGGTGCTGAACAGGTTGTGTGCAGTGGGTTTATCAGAACTGTTTTTGACTACAGCTGGCTGCAGGGGTTGATGAGAGCGTTGAGACTGAACCAAAAGTCTGAACATTCTCTGGGTTCATCACAATTGTGTTCATTTGAATCTTCTCTTTTCCCTCTTTCTGCAGGAGTGTTACCCAGCAAGGCAGAGTTGCTCATTGACCCAGAGATGGACCAGGAACTGGACAAAATGTGAGAGCATACACACAAAGACACAAACGCACACACACACACCTGTATCAATAGGCACACATATATAGTATATACACGTATATACTGTATAGTGCATGGGGCTACTGTATCATAACAGGCCAACATATTTGAACATTTTGCCCTCAACATCCTGTCCTCTTTGCTGTCTTTTTCCTTTCTTCTCCTTTTCTTTGTTCTTCTCCTTACCTCTCTTTTCTTGTCCCCTCGCTGTCCAGAATTGCCCAGATCTCAGTGAGTCCAGGCAGCAACAGCAGCGGCAGTGCCGTGGGGGGACTGAAGGAGGTGCAGAGGAAGGCTTCCCCCAGGAGGAACATCCACCACCGGAGGAAGATGGAGGTGGAAAGCGACGGCTCCACGGAAGAGACCGACTCCTCTGAAAACTGACTTGTAACCTTTCAAGTCCAGAACAGACTACACCCTCTGGTAGAAGTGCACATCGGAGCAGAGGACACTCCACCACAAGACAGAATTGTTTTCTTTTTGTCCATTGATGTCCAGAAAAGCAGTAAGGGATTAAGTGAAATGATCAGAATAGTGAATGCAGGGCAGCACTCTAGATTCACTGTTGATGTTACGATTGTTTGCACATGATCTGTCTGCACATGGTCGCGTGACATACCACTGCTCTGCAGCTGCAGTGTGTTATGAATTTTAGTGTAATCGTTCCAAATAAAATGCTTGTATTCCCCTCAGCTTTGCTTGGTAGTGGTATCATTTCTTTTACTGGTAATGAGTAGCATAACAAGTTGGATATCAGCAATAACAGTCCAGTTAATTCTCAATCACAACTAGTTACAATTTTCCCTGAAAATCAGTTGTTGCCATGTTTGAGAAGCATTAAACTGGAAGTTAAACTAGTAGTTTTAGGTAAGTAGTTTTAGGTACTCCAAGTTAGCTGCTACTTATAAAGCAAAGCAGGTTTCACTGCTGGTTTTACAGAGCCAAAGGAATAAAAGATAGCAACCTCTGTCATATTTAAGGTGGAATTATGGACAGCGAATGATTGATTTTTTTTTCCATCAACCAGTCCAACCTTGATTGCAGTGCTCTCTGTTTCTCATTCTCTTGTGCTGAGCATGGCAAAGAACAGGGTCTCTGAGCAGAATGACTGAAGGAGGAGCTGCTCGATGAACTGTATTTACAGCACTAATTTTATTTGTTCCTTTTTTATTGATGAAAAGAATATTAAGCTTAATATGTGAATGTGATATGGCACATATGAAGATCCGTACCCACACTGTAAATAATAAAAGATGTAACTGTGATGCCTTATGCACGTTTCAATTGGTGACTGCTAACTGACATGTTAGCTGACAGGTTCATGTTAAGGGGGGGGGGGGGGGGTGTCATACAGGAGACATGTTAAAAAAAAGTAAAGGTTAAGTTAAAAGTAAATTTATGCAGTAAAGTTCAAGATATCCAGACTTTTAGTTCATATTATGGCTTGAACTCCATAGACACTAGATCCCACATTTCCCATAACGCAACCAACATCTTTCATTAGACCCATAACACAGGATTTCTGTTTTAATGTGAAGCTCCCGTTCAGATAAAGCTGATGACATCACTGACATCATCAGGGTTCTTTTCTCAGACTCCTCCAGAGGCACAAAATACATTCTACACTGTTTTCACAGGTTCAGTTCCACTAACCATGGTGAGTTAACTGACCTTTATCTGTAAAAGCAGTGCAGTGTCCCTTTAATCTTGGGGACAACAATAAGCCTCTGTCTCTAAGACACTGTATGGGTGCTCTCTGTCTATCATTTACTTTAATGCATACAACTGATTTGATTGGTTGATGGACTGAGGAGGATTTCTGATACAATGATTGTATGGGACATAACCAGAAGCATGTCTTCAAATATCCAGTTTGGAATCATTGATAAAAAAAAAAGTGGTTACTGTGTGACTGACTTCAATTCTATAAAAAGGTCACTTGGTTCCTAATGAGAGAACATGTGTTCAAAGTGCATTTGCAAATGTGATTTATTAACAAGAATTAACCACCATTATTACCACCATCAGTCTGTGCATCTTCTGTGTGTCTTCATTTTACAACATCAATATCATGCAGTGTCACACCCAGGTTTTGGTCAAACCAACAGCATACAATAATAACTCCTATACAAACATACATAGAGTATCTATACAGGATACACTCTCTTTCTTATCTCTCTCTCTGTCTCTCTGTCTCTGTCTCTCTCTATATATATATATATAGAGAGAGAGATATTTGTGTACAGTAGATCACACCCACGATGTTAGAATCACAAAAGTGGAAAGGACACTTTCTGGTGGATCAGAACATCTTGTGTGGTGCACCTCAGATGGCTGGCATGGAAATGAACGTGTGATGGACACTGCTACATGAGGTGTAGTGTAGTGTTCAGGTTCCCACTGATCTCCATTCACTTTAGCGTGCTCCTGCATGAAAATCAAACAACAGACTTGACACTTGTCATCCATCATCGTGAACTTGTCCGCTTATATTGTATTTTGATGTCAAATTTCTGTTGCATGAGTGAATTATTGTCATATGTTTTGAAATTAATGGCTCTCTGAAAGGCTTTTTTTTTTTTTGTCCGATGTAAAGGATGCATGTGCCTTGTATAGATATTGAGTACCTTTAATGATTTGCATGCCAAAATTGAAAAGTATTTACCATTTTGCCCTGCATTTTTATCCTTATCAGACAAAGAAATCACAAAAATATCTGCTAAGACTATTAATACTGCTAGGACTGATGCTACTATGATCCTAACAATGTTTGTCACTCATATCTCTTCACATATGTGTTCAAAATCTCACCAAAAAATTGCATTGCAATCAACTTAGATTTAACATCTTCCCATAGAAAACTGGTGTAATACACATCTACAGTAAATATGTATTCAATCAAACAGCATTGGACCACAATGACTGACTGGCTGAAAGGCAACACCAGTTAAACCTTGGTCTAATATCAGCTCCGTTGAGTCCTAATGACATTATTTAACATTCTATGGCAGCCATCTTAGGTGTACCAGGTCACATTCAGCCACCATATCTGAATGAGACTGGATATTCTATAATAGTATATAGATTCTGTGATTGGAGAAGTGAACAGTTTATACAGAGGACAGTCACCATCACTACACCAGTTAAAATAAAATAGGCACTCTTTTTTAAACACAAAACATTTCAGGGTTCATTTCCATTGATTTTACCTGCTCAAATCTGTTTCCATCATGTAGTTTGAACTGATTCTGCTGATGTATTCTGATTGGCTAGAATTAAGTTAAGCTAAATTAAGTCCAAACATTCAAATCCTGGATCTTAAAGATGCATTAATTGATTTTTGGCCACTTGGGGGCAGCAGAACAAGCTGTCACAAAAAAACCCAACATAATTATGTTATAAAAAGCAGTCATCAGTATTTGCACATCCAGCAAAACACAGAGCAACATTAGCATTATTTTGAGTCCTTGTAAATATACACCCCAAACCTTCTTTGTAGCTTTGGTCTGGTCTGCACCAACTCCTGACAAAAATGTCTGGCTCTTTAGCTGCTAAATGCTCCACTAACTCTGTCTGCTGTTTGGTGCAGGGCGTCTAGCAGGACAGTGAATTTATCAGTGCTTTTAAGCTGAAAATAGCTGCCAGCTGCTAGAAACAAGGTTTAGGGTCCATGTCCACATAGCATTTTCTTCCTGACAGAAAAGTGCTCGCAGATTCCTGGAGGCACTGGGATGAAAAAAAGAAGCTACACATCAGTTTTGATTGACATAAGCTCGGTAGATAACTTCACACTATGTTAACAGAGGGTTGATTACACAGAACAAGTTAACAACACATAGAGTGATAATAGCACAATATTCAGCAGCAACATTCAGTGTCCAGCCGATTGCCTCCAACAAATGGGCTTTTTTGTCTCTGTCTGATAAAGCTCAGGATAAACAGGCATGGCCACAACAAGCCTCTCCTCCATTTTCCCAGTTACCAGGGTAACAGGTGATGAGTCGCACCCCATCTTATGACAAGTTGCCTGAAAAGAAGCGCCCCTGACAACACCGGTGCCTTTCTTGAAAGTTAAAGTGCTCAGAGTGCCCAAAATAAGGTGAAGTGCTCTGAGAAAGGGCGCTGGGTGTAGCACTTTTTGTCGCATGCTGCACACACTCTCTCCTAATCGGAAACAATTGAAAAAAGATGCCGGGCTCAGGAAAAATCACTATGTGGACACGGGCCCTTAGGAGAGTGTAGTTTGTGTGCTGGAAAACCAACTAAACTACTGAACTACAACAGGCTAAAAATCACCATAGAACTGAGTAGTAATTCTCTGTGGGGTCCTCGCTATGAGAGTGTCCTTTCACACTGCACAGCCATTTGATTCATTCTATAATAAGGTTAATTAGTCTTCTAATGGCTGCATGGAACTACATGGAATTATCCTTCTTTAGACAACAAGTCAGATTGTGGGTCAGTTTGTGAAGGTAAGTCTTACTTCTTACTTACTTCTGAACATATCTTAAATTGTTACCTACTGAATTTCAAACTGGAAATTGAATGAGTAGTATTTCCACACTGACTTGACCCTATTTTTGGTCCCAGATTTCAGCAGGTAATTCAAAGGAAGTGTGAGCTGAAGATGTGGACAGACTTGGACATGACTGCACAGTGATCCACCGTCCCACCAGTCTGCTATGTTGCACACATGCTAAATTGCACAGCGTCATTTGGGCCTTGTTATTATACAGAGTTAAAGGAATTATATCATTGCTCAATCAGGGAAAAAAAACCCTGCATGTGGTTGGAACCACATTAGAAAGAAAAGGAACAACAAGCAGCAAAAAGGGAAACGAGGCACCTTATTCTTCAGTAGTAGATTGTCAAGTCTGGGGGTTATACGATATAGAATTATTCTTTATATTGTTTTGGAAACATCAATCTGTCCTCATCTGTGCAAAGAAACAAGCAGGTCCATTCTCTTCTTGTATAGTCCTTCAAAGCACTGCCTTTCATTGTCCTTTAGTGTAAAGTCAAGGATGAAGCTAATTTAAAGACAGAAAAAACATGAAAAAAAATCTAGAATTCTAGTTTGTTGACTTCAATACCCAGTAGCTACTTGTTTACACAAGTGAACACACTGCTCATGATCACCAATATGACTGATCTACTTTATGTATACTCTACATTAGAATTTCATTTTGGTGAGGGAAATGCACTCCATTGCACTCCCACATTTTAACATGTAGCTCTATTACATACGTAAGTGGCTACATTTTGCTACTTTTTCTACCTCGTAGATCCATGCATAACTTAACAATGTGCAAGAGTTTCATAAATTTTCCTTTTAGTTTCAGTAACATCTCTCTCTCTCTCTCTCTCTCTCTCTCTCTCTCTCAACCCAACCAGTCAAGGCAGATGGCCGCCCACCTCGAGTCGGGGTCTGCTCTGAGGTTTCTGTGTTCCAAAAGGCAGTTTTTCCTCGCCACTGTCACCAAGTGCTTGCTCATGGGGGAATGTTGGCTCTCTGTAAATTAAAGAGTATGTTCTAGACCTACTCTACATGTAGAGTGTCATGAGATAGCTTTCGTTGTGAATTGCCGTTATATAAATAAAATTTGACTTACTTGTGACACTTCACATTTAAACTTCACGTTCAAAATCACAATTTTACAAGCTGGAATTAAAGAACCATTCAAACAAAAGAATGGTTGAGAATGCACTTAGCGTGAACCATGTGATCATCAAAATGAGTCCAAACCAGTTGCTAGAAATCAAAATGGGCTATGATGATGTCTGCAAACTAGAACTCAAGCTGCAGATAGAGATACTTTTCAACCTGCAAAACTAATGACATTCACAGCCTAGGGTGTACTTTGTGTTCAGTGCCAATTAGCAAATATTAGCTGCTGACATGGTAAATAGAGGTAACGTATTGTAAGGTAATGGTAAATGTTACCTGCTATCATTATGCGCATGGCAGCATGCTTACATTAGCATTTACAGTAGTTTAAAGCACTGCTGTGCCTATATCAGCTATTCTCAACTCACTGGTGGGCCTCGGAGGCAGTGGTACTGCCAAATAGTTCCATTATTGTTATTATTACTTCCGCCAAGGAGGTTATGTTTTCACCCCTGTCTGTTGGTTGGTTGGTTTGTTTATTAGCAGGATTACGCAAAAACTACTGGATGGATTTCAGCATAACTTGGTGGGAGGATGGGGAATGGGCTAAGGAAGAACCCATTAAATTTTGGTGCGGATCCGGATAAAAGGGCAGATCCAGGAATTTTGATCATTTTCGTTAACATTGTGAGATTTTTTTGTTTTTCCACATTTTTGTTAATTTCTCAGCAAATAATACATGAATCTTGATGAGAAAAATTCAGGCATATGTAGGAGGTGGGTATCTATGAGGGTGTACAAGTTGGTGCAGATCCAAATAAAAATCCGGATTAATTTAGTGTAATTTTGTTTATTATTGTTATTAATTTTTTGTAATTTACAAAGATTGTTATTTTTATATTTAAGGTGATTTTTTTTACATCAAAAAAGAGATATGGGAGACAAAAGCATCAAAGCTTGTGCTGAGGAAATATAGGAAATATAACACTAACTACAAAAAATTTGGATTTTTCATAATGGCAGGTAGTGATGTTGAGCCAGATGTGTTGAATGTGGTGAAATCATGTCACAGTATTTATTTATTTATTTGTTTGTTTTTTGGTGAGGTTGATGATTTTCATGTCATTCATTTGGGAACGTGGTTCTGATTTTGACATCAGATATGGGCCTTAAGTTACAAAAGCTTGAGAACGCATGGCCTACATGGTCAATGGGTTCCAAAACAAATTCACTGCAAGTTCATAAACTGATGATATAAACATTCTGTCATTAAATGAACTCCATAGTCCTGAAGTCCTGTCCATATGGATAAGTCATTTTAGCTCATAAAATATATCAATATCAGATATTTGTATTTGGGTAGGTTTGTGTTACATTTTCTCCTCACTGTATGGAACATCTCATGTGATCCTTTCTAGCCATGGAGATATTTATATCATGAAGTGGCCAGAGGAAAGAAAAGCTCTGGATGCAGCTAAGAAAAGAAATCCACCATGCAAGCTCCAACAAAAATATACCTGTGGTCCAGTTCATGGTATAAGACCAATCTTACAAGCACAGAGTGAGTATTCAGTACATAGCCTGGATGGAGGAGAGGCATTATTCAATGAAGATGTCTTCAGTGGGACAGGAGTAACCAATGTGTTCCTTGTAGTACTGCTGGAATGCACTCCTGTGGGACACCAGGGAAGACACGAGATAGTAACAAAACAGAACGATGATAGCACACATCTGATTAGTTGTATTATCATCTACCACTCTCTGGTTTGATGGAGCCCAAAGAAACATGGCCAAACGATGATATGAGGTGTGTCACTTTGGTACAGAGCAAAAACATCTTGACAACTACTGGCCAGACAGACATGAAATTAGATGCGAATGTTGGAAAAAGTACACCTTTTACTTAACCTGCAGTGTGGAACGTTTGTCAATGACTTCATGAGTCGCAAACATTGACTGTATATAAAGATGGACAACATGAGAGCTCCCCAAAAGTGAAGCCAAAACATC
>JBBPCS010004754.1:0-11050 GCA_037974645.1 Hollardia meadi | reverse complement strand
TGTGTGTGTGTGTGTGTGTGTGTGTGTGTGTGTGTGTGTGTGTGTGTGTGTGTGTGTGTGTGTGCGCGCGCGCGAGTGTGTTGTTGTTTTTTGTAACAATTTGTTATTCAAGATAAACTGCATCTTTTTTTTGTATTCCAATGTTTAGGTAAACTGGAACTGTTCTGCCAATTTCTCATTTTTAAAGAAACCGTGAATCTTCAGTCAATCAGCATTGTGTATTTTACTGACACAGCCAGCAACTATAGAGAGTAGTGTGACGTCAAATGTCCCTGTAAGAGGATATTTTATTTCTTGGGGAAATAGAGGAGGCGCGACTGTTACAATGACAGTTTGACCTTGCCACCTCTCAAATGAAGCTATTAGCCGGGCTCAACCACAGTGAGATTGGGAGAAAAGGAGCGTGTTCCTCCCTGATAAACACTGAGCCTGTTGTGCTTTAGAGGCCTCATTTTTGTCTGAAAGGTAGAGTCACAGTGGGGTCTGATAGTGTGGTGTCGAGGGGTGGGTGGTTTTGAATAGTGGCTAAAAATACATTCCAGCTGTTAGGTAGTACCAAGACAAGGGTGATTGCACAGCGGGACGTTTGGTCAGATAGCAAGTTAGAATTATCCCCCTACCTGGGCTTCGACACTGTAGTTGCGAGGCTGATGGACGTAAAAGCTAATTTAGCTGCAGGAGTTGCCCTGAGTGATGCAGCGATGCTCTTAAGAGATTGAGGGAGGGGAGGTCTGAGTGTAGTCAATATTTTTTGTTGTTTTTCTCTTTTGCAGAGACTTCTGGACCAGATCCTGCAAAGATGACTGGGTTAATTCGCTGACCATCCTGGCTCTTCACTTTTCTCCATGTATATCAAACATGCCTTTGTATTTAATTCAGTCAATCTTCTATGCAAATCATTGCCAAGCCTGTGCATGTATTAATTTTACTAAAGCTCGATTTCTGTTTAATATCACGTTGTATCTTTTGCTCTCTCTCTGCACCATGCAAAGGAACGCTACAGGGGAAAAAGTGATTTTGCTGACATTGTCTACAAACATTTGCAGTTATTAGTATTTCTTTTATTATTATTTGTCAACAGTATTTATATCATTTGAGTGGAAACGTTACAAAGACTATATAATTAATATAGCAACTATACAATTTTGTTAAAGATTTATTGTATTGATTTATTATGTTGATTGTTGTTGTGTGCAGGCACTGACAAAGCCCAACATTTTCGCCTCCCACCCACACACTGAGAAAGGAGAGTTAAAAATATTATCGTATCAATGAAATTGCAATTTGTTTGTGTTAATTTGCTCAAACTAAAACTGATTAAATGCAATGCAGATTAATCATATAATTTCACCCATTTCTTTCCTGATTATTTGATTAATCTCACTTTCCTCTGATGTATCTCAAAATGATATAAAAGTATTCCAAGGACATTCGGTATAGAAGTGTTGTCATTTTCCAGGAAATTGAGTCTTGGTGCATTGAGCAGAGCACCTTGACTCTGTCATTGGTATGGCACTAAAGGTGTTTATAAAGTGGGAGAGGGGAGAACCATGTTTCATCATTGGCTCCACATCTGCCTTGAGGGCTCTGGAGCCTCCCATCCGGAACAGTGGAATTCCAAGCTAATCGAACTCAGGAGACACGCAGCGGCTGTGAAAGGGGCCTTTGTCACAGAGCTGAAAACCAGAGATGACATTGTAATAAGAGAGGAGAACTCTGAGCGTTGCATGGGACCGCAAGTCCATATTTAGCCTGTAAAGGTGAATGACATCCCTGTGGCATTTAAACAGAGCCTGCTGGGCTTTGGAGAGAAGAAGGACGTGCTGCAGAAAAACACACCGTGTAAACACATAGTGGTGCAGCAGACTCTAGGTGAGCAGGTTACTCTGGAGCACATATACTGACAGTGTTTAAAACCCAAACAAAATGCTTAGTTAAATGTTGAATATAGCTTGAATGTTAGTCTGCAAATGTCGTTCATTCTTCTCCAGTATGTAACTCATGGAACAGCTGCATCCAGCAAGCAATGTCCTGTTTGTAGTATTGTTATCCAATGACTGTACTGATGCCACCAAGGCCATGTAGGCTGGTTCCAGACGATGAGCACAGACTCAGGCTGTTGCTTATGAGAAGGTTTCATGTCAGTCAGCCTCTCTCTCTCTCTCTCTCTCTCTCTCTCTGTCTCTCTCTCTGAGGCATCATGTGTCTGTATGTCACATTGCTATCTCTGCATAATGTGGACTATGTGCTCTGAGGCCCTTCGACTGGCTTTCCAATGGTCTTGAGTGACTCAAAAGCCCTGAGGATAGTGGTGATATGTCTGGCTTAGAAGGAAGAACACTATCTGAGCCAACAGGGCTAATTGTGCACATTGCAGCAGAGCTACTAATTGTAAATGTTTAGTCATTAGTCATTTCACTGGCAGTCATATTATCAGTACATATAGCCTAATGCAGCAGTGGCTCTGTCTTCCCAAATAAAGTCTACAATGTTTACTGTATGTGGGCCTTGAAATTATTGGGCGCCATTTAAAATCACAGACAAAACCAGAACTGATTCAACAGTTTCAAGTGAACAACAGAAAAAAATTTTTTTTTTTTGGGAGGTACATTTTAATAAAAATGAAGATACAGAGCCACACTAGAACACTGTGGCATTTTAAGGACATAACTCAAAGTCAGCTAAGGCAAAGTGTTGTTATTTTCCCCGCTTTTTTGTTTTGTTTTGTTTTTTGCAGTTTGTAGCCTCAGTGGAGATTTGGAGTGAACTGATGACTGCACATGAGACATCTGTGACTTTTTTGCCTGCAGCATACAACCACTAAAAAACGATTTTACTAAACCAGACCAGGTAGCCTGCACTGAACACAGATGGGGGCCATGGTGATGACAGTTTGTCTGTGTATTTGTGTGTATTTCTGGACACAGAGATTACTCAATACTTTTTAAAATATACAATATCACACTGAAATTGAATCATGAAGTGCTTATTTTAACCAAATATTGCAAACCTCACTCATGACAAATGGGTGGCCGAGAGCTCAACACACTGCAACTTAAGAAAACGCACGACAACACGAGCAAATTAAGAAAACATCTTCATCAATTTGACAACACATGCGCTGCAAACACTCACAACACAATCAAATAGAGAAAAGCACTGCAAGTAGCACAGATGACAACAGATATGGATGTTTCTAGGGTACACTAAAAAGTGATGGACAGGCGGGACACCCATGTCTTACTAAAATGTACGTTTTTTTCTCTTTATTTTAATATTTGTTATGGCATGAGTCAGACATTAGCCAGGTGGCAGATATCTGTTGTTAACCTAGCCTTTGCATTTTGCTGATTAGCCTGCCAATTCAAATAATACCCCCGGAAAACACGCAGAGCCATCATGATATTAAAATAAAGAGGAAAAACTTATATTTTAGCTAATTTTCCAGCACCACTGACGAAAAGCCGACTTCAATAACTTTGAGAGTCACAAATGGTTGCAAAACAAGCGTGTCCATCACATCACTTTCTAGTGTCTTGTAGAAACATCCATATTCGTTGTCATCTGTGCTACTTGTAGTGCGTTTCTCTATTTGGTTGTGTTGTGTTTGCATCACTTTTCTCTATTTGGTTGTGTTGTGAGGGTTTGCAGCGCACATGTTGTCAAATTGATGAAGATGTTTTCTTAAGTTGCAGTGCGTTGAGCTTCCTCGGCCACCGTACAAATTCATATTGTGCATACAAGCACACGCTGCTCTATTTCAAATCTTAGGAAATGTTTCTGAAAAGAAACTTTTAGTGGGAGCACAGAGTTCAACAGGTTTAAAGCTTTTTGAACACTTAGCCAGCTAGCTACAAAGCTATTTAATTAAGTCTGAAAACGGGTGGAGATGATAAGTGGTTAAAATCCCAAGATTGGTGGCAGTTAAGTGATTTGACCACATCTTCCGGCTTTAGGACCCAGCGGAGTCTGAGGCGCACGTGGCGAACTGTGCCTGCTCTGGCACGAGAGGGGATGGCAAGTGGGCTTCACTACTCTCCAACATCCTCTCAGTCTGTCTTTTCTACCGCTCCTTGTCAAACCTCTATGACACGAGCAACACCTCCACACAAAAGAAATACAACAACATTGAGCTGTGTTTGTACGCTTTCCCCCCCAAACTGTTGTCCGCCAAGCGTCTGCTGTAGGAAGGAAAAGTTTTTGACAGCTTCGCTCTCGAAATGACAGCCTGCCGCGTCTCGTTGGACTCTAGGTGCTGAAGCTTCCCTCCCCCATCCCCGTCTTTCCCCTCTACACCACTGTGAACTGCTTTGACCTGTATCTCCATCCTGTCCCCTGTGTGGAGTGTCTGGTCGCGCTGCGTTCATAGCGCAATTTGACCAGAGCTCTTTCCCCCGCTTCGCCCCACCGAGCCCGGGCATCATGAGAACCTGGAGGCGGCGGATGAACTCTGTCTATCTGATCTTCGCTCTCCGCGTCTGGTGCCTGTCCATGGCAACAGAAAATGCTGACAACACAGTTTACAACGTACAGGAGGGTAAGTATGTAACATTTAGAATTGTTAAAATTTGTTCCATTAGTCACTTGGCTCATTTTCATGTAGCCTAGTGCTGCAGATGTTGAGCCATAGTCCAGTCAACTGAACATGATTTTTAGTGTTTGGACTTGATTTAATGTTTCATCAATAAGATCTGTCTTTATAGTTGGGTTACCTCATTGTAGTACACAGATGTTCTTGTTAAAGCAGCAATCTACCTTTTTCCCCCCATAGATTTACTTGATGGGATAATTAAAACACCTTTTTTGACACACGGTTTTTGACATTTCTCAAACAGCCCTTTCCATTGTCTTGCTGTGCATGTTACATTTTGGAAATGCAGAGGGGGAAAAGCGTTTGTTTTTTTATGTCCATCTTTCTGCTCAGATGGAACAATGAAAGGAAGTGTAGACAGATAAGTTTAACATCCAGGAAGATGCAGCATCATCTTTAGGTTGCCAACATAAACCAAACAGGATGTTATTATTATGCAGCTAAACTTAATCTGCTGAATGAATGTGTGGGATGGAGCATGCACCAGGATACAAATGGTTTGTGTGTGTGTGTGTGTGTTTGTGTATGAATTTGTGCAAACATAATGCCTGAGGGTGCATCATTAATAGTACCTCACAAATTAGAGCAAAGTTTCCTTGAAAATTACCCATGTGGCAGAGATACGGGAAGATGCAATTGGGGAGATGTTTACCGCACACATCATCTCAATGTGGGGTCAGTAGAGCTCTCACTCAGAGGGTTAGCTAACATATGAATGCAGGGAGTAACAGCAGTTTTAAGGCGTAGTTTGAGTATTGAGTATTGGAATAGGGTAGTACATACAATGTCTTTGATGTCACCAGGATATTGACCTCAGCTTCTCTCTAAAACGTTGCCTGCCTTCACCTCAGTGGAGACTGCGCGACAATGTCTTTTATCATGCAGTAGTTTGCAAGCCAGAATGAAGCTAGAGAGGTTTCCCTCAAGGCACACTCTCCCTCAGTTCTTCCACAACATTGTTTGGGTCAGTTTATTTAATTGGAAATGGGCAGATATAGAAATAAACAAAGGATTTTTCACTTAAAAAATTCCACTAAACTTTTTTTGATACATGATTGCATAGTGGGGATAACAGGAGCTGTAGATGGACAAGTAGTCCCTGGCAGATTTTGTTGAATTACATTTATGGTATAGCTTGCTTGCTAAATGTATATACTGTATGGGTGGATTGATATGACATGTTATATGTCACATACATTACATAATTCAAAACTAGAGTAAAAAAGTTAGAGTAATATGTGCAGTACATAAAAAAAAGCACAAACAAAGACATGTTTTAATAGTATTATGAAGACTGGGGAGCCTAACTTCAGTCTGTCCTCCCTTCAAGGTGTGACCAATATGTGACTAAACATTTTCATTGGTCGCGCTGGTGCACCTAAACTTTAGCAGGTCCAATGAAAAAAAGTATAAAAATATTTTTTTAACAAATACCAACTGGTTGTGCAGACATTCACATTTGAACAAATATTATAAATATATTTTATGTACGTGTGTGTGTGTGTGTGTGTGTGTGTGTGTGTGTGTGTGTGTGTGAGACTGCGACATTACAATCTTAAAAACATAAGACGATTTTTTTTTACGTCCAGAAAAAATGCTTTGGTGCCTGTTACACCTATCCTCAGGCCTTTAAGTCCCCGCCTAGACCTGACATCATATGTGGAGGTAACCGTTTTACCTGTCTCCCCTGTCCCTGGGCCTAAGATGCCTAATCCTGACCCAACATCTTCGACGGAGATGCCATCATCTGATCCTGAGCCAGGGCCAGCTCCTACCAAATGCCAAAAGGCCAAAACAAGTGCCTTTTGGGAAGGACGCCTTGTCCAATTTCCATGGCTCAGATGTGACAAAACGATCAACATTATGCATTGCATTTAATGCAAAGAATGCAGCTAAAGCTTGGTTGCGACCAGTAGTTTTGCTATCGATATCGAAATGACACCATTGCAGCCTGTAGAGCAGCTTGTTTTTGTGCTATAACACTGCTTATAATATAGCCGATGAAGAGGTACCTATTATCCCAGATCATCTTTATGAAACCGAGTGTGTTAAATATAAATGTAAAGTGGTAAGAAATTCCCAAGGTGTATGGGAACCGAAAAGACTACCCTTAAATGTGTTATAGGGTTAGTTGGGCCCACTGGTCGCCGATGCCACGAGTTGACACATGCCTAAAGCTAGCCTTAGTGCTGCTCACTGAAATAGATTCTCAGCCTAAATGAGCTAAAGTCTTAATCCTCACAAATTCAGCCAAATATGGTAGTCATATATGGACCAGAGCCGACTGACATCCAGTTCTACAGTGCTAAACCCTTCTCAGTGCTCTAGCACTCAACTGCAATTGGCTGGCTGAATAGTGTTCAAAGATTTTCGTGTTAGTTACTGATTTCCCGGTAAGTGATGTATCAGATAGTGAGGACTTTGTCTGGAGGGATTTTGAGAATGATCCTGTTCAGCTTCACCTGTTATGCCTTGAAGCCAGTAATATTGCATTATTAACATTATTTTTAAAAGAGCAATTCAACAAGTGAAAGCACTATAAAAGTTAAAAGGTAGATTTTAATTAAACACACTCCCCCAGTAATCATAAATTAATTATTGTGCTGCAGAAAAAATAACAAATTTATCCAATTTATGCCAGTGTAGCATTTAAATGTCCTTTCAAGTATTTTGTTTTGTCATGTTGTCCATCTTCTGTTGCCTAAAATCTGACTCCTGTTATTTGAACATCAGAAAGAATATTTTAAATGATCAAAACGTTGACTGATGACTCCTTGAGTCATTTTCGGAATAGTAACACATTTCTTGTTGAAAGCTAGATTTAGAAAAAAGAAAAAAAAAAGCTTCTGCATAAATGTTGATGTGATTAAATTTAAGAAAAAAACAGTCTATGAAAGAATCTACAAAGTAAAAAATTTAGGTGATGAATTTAGTAGTTGAAATGGCTGTCTGCTCATTAGTTTTCAGAAAAGCTAAAAGCAAAACTTAAAGAATTCCCATAAGGACAAAAATCAAGCAGGCTATGTTTACAAATCTTTGATGAACTGCTTTCTCTCTGTGTCTCTGTCTGTCTCTGTCTGTCTCTTTTTGTCTCCCCTCTGCATATCAACTGGTTTTCTGAGGTCTGATCTTTTTCAGGGAGGAGGGAACTCAATAAATAATTAGAGACAGAATCAAATGACCTGGATTAGATTTGAGGATATCTGGTCAAAGCACAGCATCAGACAGAATAAATTAGAAGGATTAGAACGTCTGTGTTGTCTAAACAAACTGGCAGAGAGGAGAATAAAACCTTCCCTGAGCGCCCCGAAACACGTAGAAATTCACACACACTTCCTTTAATCTCTCAGGTGCATAGCCCACCTTTCAGCAATATTTCCTGGGATGTAACTCAAGCCCATCCTCCAGTCTGTGTTCGAGCACTGATGTATGGCTGCCACCCAGAGTAAAACAACTGCTTTCTGCTAAAGCCATTTCGGAAATATCCTCATCCTGCTATGTCTTTCAAACCCTCAGGGTGGCTGTCACTTGACATTTTGAGGCCAGGCTGGCATTGATTTATTGGCCACAAGGGAACGACAGACATAGTTAGAAACGTCTCCCTCTGTTAAGCATCATTGGTCATTATAGCCATCAGTGTGATTTCACTTCCTCCTGCTTACCACGTGTTGCTCTGCCCGAGGATGACGGGATCACAGATCAAATAGATAAGCCGGTTATGTGACAGCAACATAACAGACAACACACAAACCAGCGGCATGCACAGCTCAGAGATGCTTACTGCTATGTGATAATCTGAGAAACTAACATGAACACATAGAATAATACTCTAAGCAATCCCAGCTGTCATGACTGAGAAAGGAAGGATGAAAGACAAAGGCGGGATAAGAGCTGAGCTGTATTTTGAAACTGGGAAATCTATTAGACAACAACAGAGCTGCAGACCACCACCTTGCAGACAGCATTCAGTCATGGGTGTGATAAATAAGGGTGGGTGCATCCCCCCCCCCAGCTGCATCAGCCTTCAAAGAACCAAAAGAGACACAGACCAATGTGAAAGCAGTCTCCTACCTCTCTCATCCATTTACTGCAGTGATTGAATGTGTCATACTTCCCGTAAAGCCCAGACATTTTTGTGGAAAAGACAATTTTGTGAAATTTTGTGGAGCAAAGATGGGAACAACGAATAGATGTGGAGCAGGATGGTAACATGGAATCACTGCTTTTACAACATATCTGTGAACACAAAGCTGATGATACATGCAATTGTTGGTTCTCACATTTACAATGACAGGCTATTGGTTTAGCAGAAGACATGAGAAGCAATTTGATGTACACAAAAGAGCTGGTGAACATATGAATTGTTCTCAACAGTGGTTGCCTGTTTATTGCCCTTCTCAAGATAGGTTTCACTTGGATGAGAGTAAGGCCAGAACAAGACAGTGGACTGATGCAACAATATAATTTGCTGTTGTACAGCGGACCGAACTCCTCATCAATAATTTCACAACAGAAAGGTCATCACATCTCTGTGTCAGTCTATTTACTGAGACGTTTTTGATTGGAGTCCAGAAGCTGCTGAGAGAGTATTATATGATGTGAACATATTTTTTAGAGAAAGACCTTTTAAGCCTTTTTCACCTATGAACTCCGGACAATGTCTGGAGAACCGGAATCGGAAATTGTCCAGAGTTGCCCTTTCACACATGTAGCATACAACAGCAGATTGTCCGTGTCAGACGTGTTCCCACCTGCTGGAAATACTCTGGAAATACTACTCTGGTCTAGGTGAGTGATGGCACCTGGGTAGAGTGTGCTAAAATTTAAAAAAAATGAAAACAAAACCAACAAAAACATTCATTTCGATGTGATGATGGTGCTAAATGAAAAATTACCAGTTATTACAATTCATCCTGGAGGGACAGGAATGCCAATACTAATGTACTTGGCAATACGTCCAAAACCACGGATGTCAGTCTCATAATGGGAGTAGAGGACAAGTCAGGGGATCACCAACATCAATTGGATTCATCCGCTCTGAAAAATGAATATTTCTACAAGATTCCATCACAATCCATTCAGTAGTTGCTGGAATAAGTCCAAGATGGTTAACTGACCAGCAGACCAATTGGGCCATCATTGCCATCCACAGAGCATGCTGCTAGCATAGCTGCAAATACAGTACATATCAGTTGGAAACCTGTCTCCCCCACATGTGGCTGCTGGGTGACCCAGCATGTGTGATAAATTTCTGTTAATCCCCAAATCCCCCAAGATGAAATCCCCATAGCTCTGAGACACAATGCCCAAATCTGTGCAAGACAAGATGGGAATTGGCTTTTCCACTGTTGCTCCCACAGGATGGGAATGGGACACGCAAACAAATCTCACTAACCCTCCCTGAGAAATCTTCTCTTACCATTATTTAACTGTGAACTGCTGACCTCCTAGCTTACTATATCAGGCCAGTAATGGGCTGTTCTGTTTGGAATGGATCTAGGGGGGTCTCACATCCAGCATTAACACCTTCTCAACTCCAACGCTAATTACTCCAGATTGTCATCACTGGGGAAAATGAGTGATGAGGGATTTGAGAGAGGGGGGGATTGTTGAAATGAGGCAATGAAGAAACACTCAAATGCTCAACTCTTGTGAAAAGCATTTGCACTCTTTTTTTCTCTCTGTGCCTGTAAGTCCACTTTTCTGTCTGTTTCTTAGCCTTGTCCTTTCCACTGTTAATAAGACACTCATAATGTTGTTTCTAATTGGAAGTCAGATTTTAAAACACTTTTCTTCTGTCCGTGTATGAAGACACTGGTGGTAGAGTGCAAAGGTGGAAAAAGTAGTCAACTTACTTTGCTGAAAAGACAGGAAAGGGTGGTGGTGGCCATGTCGGTTTGTCGTTCTGTTAGTTGGTTGGTCGGTCCATCACTTTTGTCCAAACTCAAATATTTCAATAACTACAGGAATTTAATTCGCCAGCCTATAGAGCCCCATTGTGAACCCAGATATGTTGAGGTGGTTTACACGGGAAGTGGCCACATTTTAACTCAGTTTGGGTCGATTCTGATGAAGTGTCAGTCAAGTTTGAGGTGATACACTGAGTACCTTGGACCCGCACTTTAGAATCAAGAGAGCTGTCATTGGTGTAAATGTTGAGACATAACATTTCCTCCAATTTTTTCATTTCTCATTGGGTTTCTGTGTTGGCCAACATTGTGGTATTGACCTGTGTCATTGCCACTGTCACGGTACACTGTGTCTTACCAGGTGTTGGAGTTAGAAGTGTTGTCCTGGCTAGCCTTGCATTTCACATTACAGATATTGGGTGGTGTCTGCATTGAGTTTTAAAGTGTAGCCCCACTTGAAGGTTGTTCTGCTTTCTCTTTTTCTTTCTTTCTTTCTTTCTTTCTTTCTTTCTTTCTTTCTTTCTTTCTTTCTTTCTTTCTTTCTTTCTTT
>JBBPCS010004753.1:0-11051 GCA_037974645.1 Hollardia meadi | reverse complement strand
CTTGCCCATTTTTCCTGCTTCCAACACATCAACTTCGAGGATAAAATGTTCACTTGCTGCCTAATATATCCCACCCACTCACAGATGCCATTGTAACGAGATAATCAATGTTATTCACTTCAGCCGTCAGTGCTTATAATGTTATGGCTGATCGGTGTATATCTGGTCTTATAGCTGTTTCTATGATTCCCATGTTTAAAGATAAATTGGTACCAGTTGAGGGCAGAAGGCAATGAATTTTTTCTTCAATAAGCAGAATTTTACCATTAAAGTAAAATTAAAGTAACCATTAAAGCTCATAAAGTCGTTACTACTAAGGCTTATAAGAATACATGACTCTCTGTCAGCCTGGCTACAGTGGTGAAAAGAAACCAGGGGTTGTTCTTATTTTCCTCTTTAAATGCTGAGTAATAGGCTGCTCTAGCACTCCGAAGGGCCTTGCTATATGTTTCAAGGCTATCTTGCTAGACTAAACGAGACACTTCCAGTTTGGTGGAACGCCGTTTCCTTTCAAGTTTTTGGGTTGTTTGTTTCAATTTGCGGGTTTTGAGGTTATACCATGGAGCTGATTTCCTTTGTTTTATACTCTTCTTTTTTAGAGGGGCAATAGAGTCTAATGTCATTCGGAGTGAGCCTGCAGCACTATCAACTAGATGATCAATTTGGCAGGGACTAAGATTAGCAAGAGTGTCTGATGTGGGGAGTAAAGGTTTAAGTGACGTAGCTATCAGCTGGTCAAACTCATTTCAGTCAGATAAATCACATGGAATAGATATTTATTTGAATGTAGAATATGTACAGCATTGATATTGTTGACGTATAGGCTCTGACCACATCATTCCCCATGAGGACTCAGCTCAGCAATGGACAGTGATTGGGGAGTGATGATAATAACTTCCCCTGACGTGACTCAGACCTAACAGCTGGATACTGGAGTAACTTGTAAACTGCTATATAAATAGTGACAGCAACATTGTCACATAACTAACAAAAACTTTCATTAGGTTTGAAAGTAGTTGAATGCTAATGGCAGCTGTTGTTCTTAGGTAGCTAATGGGTCATCAAATATGTTGTTTTATCTTAAAATATGGCCGATGTCCCTCCTATCCTGTCTTTTCAGTTACTCATCAATCTGGAAGGGATGAAATAAGGACAATTTGTCGGATTCACTACGTTTATACGACTTGCAACCTAGAACACAGCAGTACGACATTATTCTTTTGATAACAGAATTTAGGCTTCTGCACCCTGAGTGAGATGTAAGATGACAATGGCCACATTGTAAATACGGTGAATGTGCTGTCAATCATGGCAATAAAACCAATAAATCAATGTTCCCTCACTGCATTTAATGATATTGAAAATGTACAATGGGCAAAACCACCACCAGGTCAAAATAATATTCTTTAGTTATGGGTGAATGAACAGTGCTCTTAGCTGAAGAGGTGTGGAAAAATAATGCTGGTACCTAAACTGAGACATTTCTCAAATACTCACATCTTCATCTGAATTTTCCTGAATTTTCTTTTTCACAGATGCATTCGTGAATGGTCGTACACTTTGATCACCTCAGTGTGGGGACTACAGAGAGCTCACAGTGTTCTTTTAGTCATGTTTAAACACAAAGAGACCCCCACCACCCCTCCCTTTTTAGTCTGTGCTGATTCACAACGGTCTGGAATCAGCCAGCTCTGGAAGCTTGTCTCCATGGAGACAAGGGTGGGAAGGAGAGTGATGATGTTGCTGGCAGAACAGCAGTCCCGAATCAGCCATGTGTTGCAGTGTGTGCTTATGTGGGTATACAGGAGACAAACACAGAGAGGGAGAGATGTTATTTTACCTCTAAAAGAAGGATGATTTCGTTATCTTGCAGTGCATGCAAAATATCTTTTATCTAGTTAGAGTTTAAATACGTAATCTGTCAAATCTGAGGAGAAAAACACACAGCTTGTATCGATAACATCATGCTCAACATTGATTGACGGTACAGGTTGTGACAAGCAGAGAGTGCAACCAATTTCTTGTGACAACCACATTCTTGCATATTATAGATAGCAACACAGAAAAACAAAGCAACATTTAACGACAGGCTCTCAAGATGAAATGTAAATATGAGAGCTTGGCCCCATCTTTCATCTTACTTTTTCACATTTTAAATGGCCTGATTTCAGAGGAAGTAAACAAACCATTTGGCAACCTTGGGAAATCCGGTTTGACAGTTAATTGTGGTTAATTGTTCATCTCAGCTACCACAATTAGTTATTATTATTGTGTTATTAGTAGGCTATGTTTACAAAACTGGAATTTCAGGAAACAGTTTTAGACTGTGGCACAATCGAATTGATTGCCAATTTAAGTGAATGGCCTTTCTGAGAGTATGGCATATGGTCACAGTAATTTTTCAACTGAATTCTAAAGAGGCTACTTATTATTGTAAATATCAAAATGCCATACAATTGCACAATGAGTTGCAGTGATGACAATGATTTTGATGATGCATTTGGACACTGAAGGTGCACAACTTGTACCTGAAAGCATCTTTGTTTTGTTGAACTGCTGTGACCCATTTTACTAAAATTAAGCTTAGTGCTTTGGATGCCATGGTGATGTTGAGGTGTTGATGGTAATTTTAGAGGGGGTGGAGGTGAAAAGGTAGGGGAGGATAGGTTAGTCTTTGTTTAGAATGTGTGTATCCATGAGACATGAGGGAATGAGGTTGGTTAATTGGTTATGAAGATGGAGAAACATTACTGTTGTAACATTACTGTCTGTACAACAAAGAAAACAATGTGTACAGATGACAAGGCTCTCTGATATTGCAAACATAATAGACAAGGCGGAAACAAAAATTTTCACAAAGCAAAATAGTTTTACTACTGATTCTGAGTTCACTGTTTTTGTGTAGCCTACTAGGTCTAATTTTAGCCCCAAGGAGATTCAGAGCTTAGGGGAAACATAAATTATGATAGCCTTATTTAGTGGCTCTGTTTACTAGGACTAGCTTAACACTCCAGAGACTTAAAACCGTTTCAGATTTTTGACAAGTTAGCCTATTTGCTATCAGGACACCCAAATTGTTATGATACAACATAGTCAGATATGTTGTATCATGTGCCTGCTTGTCCTACTGGATGCTGAATAACGTGCAAACTAGCTAGTTGGTAAGCTAACTTATTAGCTGTTACAGGGTTAGCCTATCACTACATTGGTCTGCCAGTAACTGCTTTTGGCAACATGTGTTCTGTGACAGTATTATTCAGCCCCAAAATCTCAGGTGAAGGTGCAGGGATTATCTTTTATGACATCATTTGATCGTTTTAGCCACCAAGAGAAAAGTTTTCCGGTATCTTTCAACTTCTTCAACGAAGAAGTGGACCAGACAACAAAAGCTACGAGCTATAGGCATGATTTAAAGATAATTCCTGTTAGAGATTTTCATAGTTGTTGTTTTTTTCGTAGTTCCACCTTTTTGCTAATGTTAACATGCTACAGCTGTGTCCAAATTCTATACTTGTAACGCTAATTCTTAGCATGTTTGGAGTATGTTCACTGACATTGAAACTTTCATATATAGATTTAAAAATGTACTGTGTGTACAGTAAAAGTACACTAGCCATTTTTCAAAGCTGATGTTTTGACTTGTCAAAACTTGAAAACCACAGGTGTAATCAGTCAGTAATGCCATGAATCATACCTGTGGTTTTCATGCCTTTTGACTGTTGTGGCCAAGGAAGGTAACGTTAGAGGAGCTACTGACAGCTGCAAAGCATTAAAACAAAGAAAGGATGGCGGTGAGACAGCTTCAGGATAATCTTTGAAATCAAGCAAAAGAAATTAAAAGGGATTTGAATTACATATGCGTGTAAAAATGTGAAATCCCGATTCATGTCAGCCTCCAATTTATAATTCCAAGATTTTGGGAATTATCTGACACAAACGATTATCTTCTGAGTAACCCGTTTGGTAACAAGCTGCTACAAATAGGCCTATAAAATATCAGCTAATATAGTAGGCTTTTTTATCTGGTGTGACTCCAAGGTCAGCAACTTGTAATACTGTGTGAACCAATTCGTAATAAGTTTTATTTTTTTCTGTTGTTCCCACTCTACTTATATTGCATGAATGCAGCATAAGTGCAAAATCAGTAACGTTACTAACCAACCATAATAACTGAAAACACCTAGGTTAGGTGGTCTGTTGGTTTGTCCACTCTACAGGGCCAAAAAGTAGTCCACATTTGTGACACAAAAAGCATCCATTGTCTTTACAACAATGCATTTTTCATCGCTCCTTCTTACTGAAAACAAAACATTGGGGGTAGAGGGCTTATGGGAGAAGTAAAAAAACCTTTATTACACTCGTTTTCCTTTAAAACCTGAGATTCCCCTCAACACATGTATTAAGGCATACATAAAAATTCTCTAATGTGTGTCTGACATGCGCTTTGCAGAAAAAAAGTGTAATTACCACATAAAATTACACCTATTTCTTCTCCCTCAGAAACAAAATCCAGTATATATGAATATGCAAATAAATTTCATTTCACAAGGTTAACTGCTGGACACAAGATGTCTCCTATACTTCACCATAAAGTCCATTCTCAATGTATGTGCACTAAGGCTTCAAGTTTCCACATCACACTCATACTGAATAATGGTGATGTCACAAATCATGCTCATTGTTCCGCCTCTTAAAATCACATTTCCAATGAGCAGAGAGAAAATATAGACTTCCAGCAATGAATGTGAAAACAGCCTTATGTCAGACTCTGCACATACTACATTATTTTACTCAGTGAAGCTCCATCATTTAACTGTAGGAACAAGAAGAAGGGGACCGGAAGGGGACTTTAAATCTTGTCAAGCATCATCTTTAAAGATGTTTTAAGTGTTTTGTTCAAATTAACTCAATGATTTTGATGCTGTCGTGCCTTCTTCTCCCTATTTGCCAGAGTGAGTAAGTGTAGAGGGCTTAGCACAGCAGAAGAACTCCTTTGCCAAAGGGCTGCTAAGGGAGATGACATAGCAGACTACATTATGATATTAACCAAGACAACAATGACTGACGTTTAGAGCTAGAGGGGTAACAGACTTCTAATATAATCAGTTATCTCAACATATTATTTCAACATAAAGACATACTGATGTAGTTGCAGGGCCTCAGGGGAAACAGATGACATTTTAATAAATATAATAAGGCACGCCCATTATTTACAACATCTAAACAGGTGATATTCAAAGGAATATGGGTTCCTAATTTTACAGGTATTTCTATTAAAACAACAGGGCGCTTTTTTGTCCTGTCAGTTGAATCACTTTGTATTGTGTCAATTTTGGTCCCACATGGCAAGGCTCACCTTGCGTTTCTCCTCTTATCACTTCAATCAGGAGGGCTGCCTTTGGTTTCTCTCTCTGTGCCCTCTATAGTAAAAAAAAAAAAAAAAGAGCTCTCTCATGCCGGTTCTCCATCTTCTGGGAATACCATCCTGACATTAATAGCCCATTTAAGCAGGTAAATGTGATTTCATGCTGTTGCAAACAAAGTTATGTCAAGCTGTAATGGTCGGTAATGGTGCTGTGTGCTGAATCACTGGAATAAGTTATCATCTAATTTCCAGGATAGAATGGCACTAACCCAAATGCTATGTCATTCAGCCATTCCATGACTCAACAATCATAATTGCAGAGAACAAACAGTGTTGATTGTCAACATTGTTTAGAGCTTTAAATAACTGTAATTCTTTTGCAAAAAATGTCAAGACATTTTTTGGATGATTTTTTGGGTCTCCTCTTTTTGCATTCAATTTTCATGAACTGGGAATGTGGGAAATGTTACATAAAGCATAATATACACTTTAAATTCATTAAATATGTGCTTCTGGAATAAGTCAGAAATAAACCCCATTGCAAACTTTTTAGTGCCAGCTGAATATGTCAAAGTGTTTTTCTACAAAGGAACAAACTTAGTAAATAATTATGAACTGCTGTATAAAACCAGTAAATATGATGTTCATGATTTGATAAATTAGGACAATCATCTAGACTTAAATTACTCTCGTAATGCCTCATAACAAGTGAGCTATTTTTGCAACCCAGCGTGGATACAGGGGTTTAAATGAAGTCAGAACTCTTAGCACAGATTGATATCAAGATTACGGAGCTGTTTTGCTTTGTTGGATAAGAAACAAGGTCAAGATGAACAACTGGAAAACTGGGGCAGAGAAGAGAGGTCATGTGAAATAACAGGAATGAACCAAATTCACACTCCATTACTATCATGTAATGGTCTGCACCTAAACCCATTGGTTTAATTAGGCCACAACCTTGTACTACCTTGTACAACCGTGTAAATTACCTGAAATGAGCAGTTACATTACCACAAAGTCACGTAAATCAACATTTTTAGATTGAAGTAGAACTGACATCCATAACAAGAGCCTCAGTGGTAATTTCTTGACTGAGCCACATCATCAATCATAAGGAGGCATTTAACTTTTCACTGATCTGTGGCTGTTTGAGGTTGTCAGGTTTCATCATCTGTAGCTGAAATTAAGGAATTTTGTTATGTCAGGGTAAAAACAAAAATCTTTTACGGTGGCTTTCTGGCGCACCACCATAAGTGAGAAGGTCTGTTGTTTGTCTCTTCTTCTACTACGAGTAACTTCCGTCCTCTGCTTCCCCTGGCAGCTTCAGCACAGTGAGACTGGATTCACTGGAGAGATCAGACAGTCTCAGAAATTGCAGGGTCAGCAACAGCAAGGCAAGTGCAAGACTTTTCAGCACTACCATTCACACTGTGATACACACTAGATACAAGTTAAGACGAAACACACACGCACACACTCTCCTCTCTTAAAACTCCTCTCCCACTGACACAGAAAGATACGTTTATATACTGTCCATGTATGCAGAGACATGTAAAACATGAAAAGGCTCTCCATCAGCACCCCCACCATAAAACTGCAAGGCGACTCAAGTGAAAAATCAAATTGCAAAAATCAATATTCGACTCTTTGTCATGTTTGCATTGCATGCTGCATTAATTTTCACAAGCAGCTGTGATGGGAGTGCTTGGCACCAGGAACAATACACTGAATAATACAATACAACGTATTGATTTCTAAGAACACTGCACGCTGGAAAGCATAAAGTGCCTCTGCCAGTTAAAAGATGTCATGTTTATTTGCTCCAGGATGATGCTTTGTGCAGACTTTACAATATTTGTAGAATGGATTAACTGACTGTGAGGAAGTGACTCCATGCGATACTCACTGAGGTAGGTGAGTATCACAGGTGAATATGTTGAAATGCATTTTCCTGCATTTCAGTATGTTTCTGCATGTGACTGTCCTCCCAAGAAGAACAGTGAAATTCCCCTAAGGTAACTTTTGTTTAAGTTTAGATTAAAGATACCTCTAACAGCCATAGGACTTTTTATCCACAAGAATCAAAGGAGGATGTGGGGTGACATTATTATGGACCCACAAAATCTACACAGGGAGGAGGTCAAGGTGGATGGATGGAACAACAAAATGTGGTACTGTAACCCAGTGTTTGTTTCCTGTTTCCGAACCACAGTCAACATTCACGTTAACCACGTGATTATTGTTATAACATTGTCCCCCAACATTAAATAATTTCAACCAAACCATGATCTATTCTTAAACCTAACTAAGTTGTTTTTGTAATGTTGGCAGATAAAAAAAAAAAAAAGGATACATTTTTCATTCAGTGAAATGAAATGAATGCTCGATAGTTGCGTCAGATCAGAAAACGCTTACGTGTGCCCTTCTGTGTTATAAATATTTCAACAAGTAAGATTAATTGTGCAGCATGTTGCTTTGCAAATATAAAAAAGTAAGGTTGTTGCCTTCTGGTTTGCGTGTTTATATACTATCTTTAAAAAGAAAACAATAAGAAACACAAAAATGAAGGAAAGAAGGAAGAAATTTGGAAATATTGACTGAATTGCTCCTCTCCTCTAAATTAATCCTAATTGTTCAAAACTGAGTAACAGATTCATTGTGCTGTAGCCCTGCTAAAGGGAATGAGTTTGCTTGCTTTGCTCATGTGTGTTAATAATGGTTAGTAATACAAATGGCTCCCAAAATGGTAGAAAAAAATTGTCAGTAAAAATGGAGCCCTCCATCCTCACAGCTCTTTATCAGTCAGAGAGCACCTGTCCGGACATGACCTGATTACTGAGAAAAAGTAGGTCTGAATTTAACCCTCATTGACTACCTGAAAGCACACAGCTGAAAACGAGCCCCTCACTCTTCTCTGTACAGGCTGAGTACAGTTAAACACAAATTGTGGGCATTTGTATGCATGTTGTCATGTGGACGAATACGAATTTGACTGACCATTTTGGTCCAGGCTCAGTTCTTTCCAGGGCCATTTATGGATGAGGACTTGGCTGG
Source organism: Hollardia meadi (assembly GCA_037974645.1). NCBI lineage: Eukaryota > Metazoa > Chordata > Actinopteri > Tetraodontiformes > Triacanthodidae > Hollardia > Hollardia meadi. The sequence goes on along the minus strand of JBBPCS010004753.1, from coordinate 2,632 downwards.
AGTTAGTGTAGGGTCTTTATATGACACAAACATGTGCATATAGGTGTGTCTAAGCTTTTTCCAAACTCTTTTTGAGATCTTTGTTGAATCATCTATCCATCCAGCTGAGTTTTCATGTTTTGATGTTAGATACAGGAGGGACACATCTGATCCACTATCCTAAACATCAACCACAATTTTACTGTTGCAACACACCAGAATAAGTTGGCATACATTGAGGCGTGTATGTGCAATTATATTTTCCTCCACAATTTTAAGATCAGTGTGCATTACATTTTTTGGGGTGGTGCTCCATTTTAGTTAGAATATGTCTAACCTGTCCTGGCACAGAGGCTTACTTACAGTAATAATATCAGCACAGAAAATGACAGTGTCATCCATTTCATCAAACCAGCAGCCACTGCCAACTGAAATGTGGCAAAGACAACAAAGCAGTTTCTGGTAGGATGCCGAAATTGAAAATGTAGTTTTATAAATTTGCCTGTTAAGGAGTTTTTATGGTGTAGAGCTTGACTTGGCATATTATCATAGACCACTGCAATAAAACCAGAGCTGCTGCCTTAGGCAAACTGATTGGGATAATAACAACCTTGCTTGAATATATTGATTGCAGATAAACATACCAGTCAATTTTTTAAATGGGAATTGACATGAGAAGTTGCATCTGCTGTTATTTTGTGCACTAAGGCCGTCATTGAATTGATGCTTAGTTTGGTATGATTCATTGGAAAGTTGTTTTCCTGGAGGGAGCAGTATTCATCTTATGTGGTGATTTTTTTCTGGTGAAGGGGGCGCTTGATTTGTATTGCATCCCCTCCCATCGTAAGCAAGGGATGGGAACCCCTGTAGAGCTGTCTGCCAGGCCCTATCTGCCCCTTGCATACAGCACATTGATCAGAGACTTTCGATCCTGAGCATGATGGATGTGAGAAGACACTTCACTGCAGAGGTTTATAGGGTGGCTTTAGTGGCAGCCTGGGTAGCTGACATGTCTGCGTTACAGTGGTGGCAGAGATTTCTTCCCAGATTTGCATGTACACATTAGCAAAGCCGAAGCCATTTCAGTTGAGGTTGTCTGTTATTGTTGCTTCTCGGATTAATGTGACCAAGTCAAATCTGCACTGTATTCCTGAAAAGACACATGTAATCTGCACAACCAGTATATCTTTTAATATTTGAAGTCATGCTAGTGGCCTGGCTCTATGGATGGTAATGTAGGTCAGTCTGTCCCCCACTTTATTCCAGATTTAAATATCTTAACAATTATTGATTGATTGTGTTGACATCTTTACCTGTTGGGATACCAACAGATTGATATTTTTGGATTTAGTGAAAACTGTTTTAGTAATTATTGAATGCATCCATAGTGTGAATGGTTCCCAGACAATGAATCCTAATGAGTTTGGAGATTTCCTGACTTTTTTGCTCATACCTTCACAAACTTGACATTTTTTTAAATTCTAGTTTCTCAACTATTGGATGGATTGCCGTGAAATTTGGTTCACACATTCACACCTTCTACAACCTCAGCTGTACTTTGTGTTTATCGCTAATTAGCAGATATTAGCATGCTAAGATGGTGAACATGGTAAACATTATATTTGCTTAGCATCAGCATCAGCTTCCTGACGCTAACAGTTAGCTCAAAGCACTGCTGTCCTCTTTCAGAAGGCTGTTAGCATGGCTGTAGACTCTTAAGTCTAAATATTCCAATTGATTTACCAGTGTTTGTCAATGAATTTCAGAAGAGGTCAGAAAAGGAAGCAACATTTATACTTTGGGTTGATTTTTAAAATAAAATTCCACAGATCAGAATAAGGCCTTTACACACCAGGGTGTTTTTCTTTTGCACGTCAACATATTCTTTTTCAAACTGCTGTTTTTGTCATGAGTACTTTCACACAGAAAGCGTACTGTATATTATGTAGCGAAAAAGTGACATTTTTTGGGGGGATCTTGCAGGGTCACTATTTACAAGACTGCAACTAGATTCCTTTTGAGATTGTTTCCCATCGAGCAGACTCAGAGCAGATGTGTGCCCAACGTCATTTGCGGGTTTTTTTTGACTACTGTCCAATTGGATTAATTGTGATGTGTTCCTTCTGTGATGGTGACGACAACGTTTACAGTTGCTTGGAAACAGCAATCATGGAGGAGAAACTTGTGTTAGCTGTTTCTGGATACCCAGAGCTATAAGACTTTACCAACCGTAATTACCACGATTTGTTGTTGTTTGTGTTCCAGCATGTGTTCCTCTACCCGCTCTCCTGCTTCCTGTTTGATGCTGGAAAGAGCTCACCTATTGGTTGTTGACAATGCCCACGTCACTATCTGCATGAGCGAAGACTAAAAACTTATGATAATATTAAACATGGTTGATTTTATCGGAACGTCAAGACGAGAAAAAGACAGCTCGGATCACCACCTTACACCAAACGATCGAGATGACGGGAGCGCGCCTCAACTCTAGCAAAACCCTTATGATTTTATTCCGACATTGGAAATTTGTCTGCGTCAGTGAAATCGCTTGAAAGTCGTTTGGTGTAAGGCCGACATTAGTTGTCTTTCATGGTCTTCCAGGCCTTTTGGTGTTGCTGAGCTTGCCAGTGGATTCCTTCTTTTTAAGAATGTA
>JBBPCS010004752.1:0-11053 GCA_037974645.1 Hollardia meadi | reverse complement strand
ATGGTTTACATGGCTCACGGGTCAGGTAGGAGGGCCCCTTAGCAGAATTTTGCTTAGGGCCCCAGAGAAGTCAGGACCGGCTCTGTTTTTACATTCTCAACTGGAGCATTTAGAGTTTCATTTCCTGCATTGATGGAATTCAAGCATGAAAAAATAAAGTGTGTAAAGATTAGGGTTGGGTTGCCCGCACATTTTTCTTCGGCCAAGCATAAATCTCCTATGTGAAGAAATGCAGTTAGAGAACAAAATTTACAACTTAATATTTACAAATACAGTTAGCTGGGTAGTTGGGTAGTATGTGCAGCCTTTTTAAGCTAAATAAATAAGATAAGATGTTTTTTCTGCATCTGTCTACTCTACTGCTAGTGGATTGATTCAGAATTACTTTAAAATTGTCGCTCTAGCTAATAGGTGCTAACAGACTTAATCCAGAAGCGGTGGTTGAGCTTTCTTGCTTGATTGGAAGGGAGCATGTAATTGGCTGAAAGCTGAGAGGGTAGTGACTGCTGACAACACCGCTGTCATGAAAAATGCCACTATAAAAATAAAAAAGACTTTTGAAAGGGGGAATTTAGGAATAAAAAAAATATGACATGAAAAACTTTAATATAATGGATGAAATACCATTTTATAATAATGAGTTGAGTTTTAATAATTTGCATGTGAAAGATTTTAAAGATTAATTTATATATTTTACAAAATGTATTCAAATGACTATTCCTTTTTTAATTTGTCATTTCTTTATTTAACATTGGACACTTTGGGACTCCGTACATGGCAGCCTGTATGGCGAGTTGATCAATAAATCTGTGTCTCCTTTGCACTGAGAGCTGCCAGTTGAGGCGGCAGGTTCAGGCACCTGGTAAAGGTTCCCATGGGTGTCTCACTTTGAAGGTGTTGTAGGCATGACCGGCTGACCTCAGACAGACCCAGGACACACTGGAGGGATTATATTTAATCTGGTAGCACTTGGGGATTCTCCAGGAGGAATTCGAAAGGAAAAGAGCTTTTTCTTGTGTTGCCGCTTTGTCTCTGATCAGAAAGGACTTGATGCACCATGACAAACAGTTTTAGAGCGCACGTATGCTGATTGATTCACTTGTAAATGCAGTATGCTTGGTCAGACTAATATGCTAGTTTTTTTGCTCATTAAAAATATAATGTGGGAAGGGAGGATGTAATGGAAGATAAACGGATGATTCTGTATGGAGGACGTAGTTAAAGTTAAGAGCACTCAGTGGGAAATGTGTGCGTCTCTGTTTCTGTGCACTGCAGTTTAAGCAGAGACCTTGGAGCACCCAGGGCAGCGCTCCAAAACACAAGGCACATAGCTTTGAGGAGCCACATGGCTGCCGCCAACCAAGCATTCACAAAAACAGAGGAAGACTCAGATGTGTTCCAAAACAGATCTCATGTCAGCACAGCCACACAGACTCTAAACCGACTGATTAACAGCTGAACCATACTGTATGATATTTCCTGAAGCACTTTTGATGTAATTATGGGTTGATTATAGTGCACATATGGTGGCATACCACGTGTAAATAATGAACATTTCAAGCTACTGCATCAATTCTGCATCTGTTTGCTCAGTTGTTCCAAGTAAGGCATTGTTAGAGCTCATGTTTTAATAATATTTATTCTTCAGGGCTTTACAATATCTAATCACTAAGTCACTAATATTCTTTGTACAATATGTGGTCAGACATTTGTGCATATGTCTTTAAATCACAAATGAAATGCTATCTTTCTGAGGTATTAAATCATCTTAGATTGTCCAGCAAAACATATCACTTAAAAAAATACATTATTGCATTATTTCTTTTTTTCCTCCCAATCTGCAATTAACACTTCCCCTGCAATGCATTCCTGATTGCTGCAAAGTCCCTCTTTTGTTTTAGAGACAGCCATGTGCTTCCTCCAATACACAATGAGTCCCCATCTGCTTGTTTCACCGACCAGTGAGGAGCATCGAGAGGGCATAATGCATGTGCAAGGGTAACCTGGCCAACCAGTAGGAGTCACTAGGGAAGTGACAAGAACATGATCCCCAACTGGCTTCCCACTTGCAAACGCTGACAGTTTTGTTTGTTGGGGTACAAGCTAGAAGCAACACCCCTTGGCCTTGAATGTTAAAAATTGTAACACACTGACAGAAGAGGAAATCTGAGCAGTATAAACATTTGAAGGCTCTGTAGCTTTTAAAGCAATAATAGCAAGGCCTCTAAACTTGAGAAAATCCATTCAGACCTCTTGCATTCATTCTTTAAAACATGATACAGATAGTCCCCTTAAATAATTCCTAAGACCCCCCTAAAAACGTTGATATTAAATTTTAAAATTTTGGTTGAAACTCCTAAAATGTCTCTTGTGTTGTTATTCATACTATGGATAAATAGTCTAACATCAGTCATTAAAACTCAATACGAGATAATAAAATAATTGGAGATCTGCTTGTCTGCTGCCATTACAAATGACCTCAATGTATAAATAGTGAAGAACAGAAACTCTGAACAGAAATTCAGAACAGTTCACCGCTGTCAGAAATAAGGTCAGTTTAATCATTAAATAGGCTAATGAAGGAATGTGCGCTATGCCAGCTATGCATAAACATTAGTTTTGTACATACGTTTGTGTCTGTGCAATCAAAGTGATCGGAGCAGGAGGATACACAAGACATGAATGAGGCTTCTCTTCTGCTTCTTTCTGTGAACATTTATTTCATTCCTTTAGCCCCAGCAGCAGCTCGGAACATGTCCAGCCCCGACACTTTTTGACACAGGAAATAATCAATAATCATCAGGAAACATAAATAATTTGATTATGCTGCTGCCTGCGTGTGGATGTAGAGAGACTGAGGGAGTTAAGGATGATGGTCTTTGTTATTTACATATTTATGGGCTCTCGTGGCTCATAAGTCCAACCTTGGCTTTGAAAGTTCTGCATTAAGGCGATGTAGCACCAGATCTGGTTTTCGTCTATTTTCTTCTAATTCTGCGCATCTGTTGGCTACGACAGTTGCCGTTCCTTCTCCAATGGCAGTTGGCATGACTAACCCTAACCCTAGTTCCCTGTGCTCCACTTGCACATGCACCTCAGCCAGAGATGGTCTGAGCTTAAACCCAGGCCTTGCCAACCCCTAGAATTTTCCAATCCACATTAAAATCAATCAGAACACAGAGGAAACAAAGTTAAAGAGGTGTATTGCATTTTAGTACTGTCAGCAGAGAACAGCATAGACCTGCCAACACCAAATAGGAACCACTGTTGTTAGTTTTCCTGAAGAGATACAGTGAACTTTGTCATTTTCAGATAGGTTTGTATTGCCAATGCCAAAATGAAAAACAATCAACTGTCTTATTGTTTGATTAATTTTATTTGGGCATTCCACATCTTCCATACATTCAGCCATCTTGGCTTAAAAATTGTGCATGTTAAAGTTGTTTTTTGTTTGTTTGTTTTTTAAATTCTTCATACTGCTACTAACATAGACTACCTGCCCAATTCTGGAAGTATGAAGTTGGAGTAGCAGAAAATGAAATAGAATACCATCGTTTGGGTGCATCAAAAATATGCATCTGGCCTCATGAGTGAAATATGCAAAGCGTCTTTCAGTCCCAAAACTGTACTTTTCATGTAGGCATTTTCTGTCCGACTGAAAATGTCCGACCAGATGAAAACATCCCAGAGAGATTCCAATACCCACAGCAGCAATGTTGGGCCTGTCACAGGACCAACATGAGTCCATTTAAACATCTGCATTGTCAATGAGGAGGGCTTTTGCCAGTAACCAAACCCCCCTTGTCCATCCAGATGAGTGTATTCATGACTCCATCTATGCAGTTTCCACGCTACTAGTTACGCACAAACAAATAAAGTCCATCCCCATTGCTTCAAACAAAGTAATGATTACATTATGGCCTTGACATTTGAGGCAGCCCCTTGCCAAGTGGGCCCAAAACTCATTGCTCACCCTGTTCATTACCTCCCATAATGACCCTATTCAGGGACAACGGGGCCCAGCCTCAGCCCAGGGACCCGGCAATAATCCCCTGCATTAATTAGATGACCCCCTGAGACGGCTGCTGCTGCATTGGTGTGCACAATGACAGGCTCTCTGCTTATTGTTTATGGCTGGCTGTAAAGTGTCCAGCAGTGAGAGAGATGGGGAAGATCAGGGGAAGGAGAGGAAGTGGGCTGGGGTGGTCGGTTGGGGGCCACTCCAGGGCCAGAATGAACAGCAATGATGCAAAAATCTGTTTTCTGTCTGTCTGTCTGTAAGTTGTGACAGTTTTGTTCTTCAGATAAAATTTTCTTGGAGAAAAATTCTAATTAGGGCAGGACAGTATGGCAATGCAGCAATGCATGGCAAAGTGCATTATCACCAGACGCCGCAGTCCCCTTCAGCTCTGTGGAGCGTTTTGGTGTCTTTCAGCTCAGTGTTTTGGTTTCACGGGCTGCATTTTTATTGTGTTGGTTCAGTCTCATTACTCTCATTAACCTCATTTCATGATGCAGGCAGCTGCTGCATTTTCAACACGCTCACTCCAGGTTGTGAGATACTGACAATTTTCCATGCAGCCCTTGCATCTCATCCAGAAGCACAAGGTACCCTTTGGACCGGTGATGTTTGGTTTCAAACTGGATGCAAACTCTGGTCTCCTGAGTAAAACTCATCCCCAACCTCCATCCCTCTTGACACTTTCTCACTTTGTAAACTACGTTGTGCTGCGTTATCTGTTCAACCCATCTGATATTAACATGGACAAGTTTTCATTGCAGGCACATTAAACCCTTGTGCGCCATTGCCTGACGCGAAGGGGTACCTTGTGCGTCTGGATGAGACGCGAAGGGGTACCTTGTGCGTCTGGATGAGACGCGAGGGGCTGTGACAAAGTATTAGTATCTGACGAGCTGAGGATGAAAACTGGCTGAGAGAAAAAGCTAGAAAAAACTCCTTATGAGGGCTAATGCTAGTCCATGTTTTGCTCCATGTATACACCCTTGCCATACCAACTTTATGAGGTGATATTTCAATGTTGTGTCAATAGCTTGTTTCACTGCTCCCAATACGAAGAGAATTTCCAAAAGGACAATAAACTAAACTAAACTAAACAATAGGCCAAAACTAAATCAATGAACATAAATTTAAGGACTACTTTTTTGCCCCATAATTAAATTAAATCAGCACAGTACAGTGTATTAAACCTCTAAAATATTAGATTTTGTTGAAATGAGCTTACTTTCCTCATTTTTTTTTGCTGTATTAGATTTTTGGGGGGATTTTTTTTTTCTTTTTTCTGACCTTATTAAAAACCAACATGTTGAGAAGTATTGAAGTAGTAACACCTCCCTTACCTTGCCTTCCATAAAGGCAAGAGGTGGAAAAAATTCAGAAATATTTAGTTAATTGCCTGCATTTAAACAGCACTTTACAATTCTCACCTCATTCACACAAAGAGAGATGGCACTTTGAGATTTTCAGAGGGGTTTTGCTGGGTATACAACAATCACACATACAGTATACAGGGAAATCCATTGTATTTAATTATGTATTTTACCATATTTACAAATCAGGAAAATACCTGACAAAAATATAACCAGATAAGAATATTGCATGTTAGTATCGTAGATCAGTTGATTTCGAAAGTGTGCTGAAAAGTGTTGTTATACAAAGTAAAATGTTGAAACACTAATGTAAAAATAATCTAATTTCAAATGCTAAAACATGCAAAACGCTGGTGTGGTCTTTTAAGGAAAGAAAGAGGGAAAAAGATTTAATGGATTACAGCTATGAGGCTCTGATGAAAAAAAATGAAAAAAAGACTGAACTGATATGGAAAAACCACAAACTGTATAGATATGATTACCTACACCGATCAGATGAAGTGAATGACACTGATCATGGCTGCAGTGAAATAATCTAGTGGAAAACCCTTGGTCCTGGTATTCATGTGGATGTTCTTTGACACATAAAAACCTCCCAAGCATTGTTTCAGACAAAGCAAACCCCCTCATGGCAACAGCACTCCCTGATGGCATCCATGGATCGGTAAGTCTCTTGTAGCTCAATCAGATTTGGATCTGGGGCATTTTGAGCCTTTAGCTCTTTGTCATGTTCCTCAGGCTGTTCCTGAGCAGTTTTTGTGGTGTGGCAGCACTCATTGTCCTGCAGGGGGACCAATGTCATCGGGGTGTCCTGGTGCCATGGGGGGCGTGCTTGATCTGCAAGGGTGTTTCGGTGGATAGTTTGTGTCAAGTGGCATCCACATGAATGTCGTGATCCAGGGTTTCCCAGCAGAATATTGTACTGTAGCAAGATGATCAATTTGCTTTAACTGTCAGTGGTTTTAATGTTATGACTGAGCGATGTATGCTTCATGGCCCTGAGATTTGGAACCGTCTTTAATACCTAACACATCACGAAAAAAGGAATATGAAAACCTAGAAAATTGTAATTTGCCCAGTTTGACCAGATTTGGTTAAAAGAAAAAGTGCCCGAGGAGAAAAAGGCTGTAAGATTTGTACAACATGCATAATCCTTATATTTTAATGCACGCCCTTCAGCAAAGAAATGTTTGAGTATTTCAATGTTATTCAATTTACTTCTACTCCACTACATTTCAGAGGGAAATATTGTACTTTTTACTCCACTACATTTATTTTACAGCTTTAGTTACTTCGCAAATTCAGATTATCCATACAAAATATAATCAACCAACAAATTATGATGTATTATTACCAATAACAAATATTAAGATAAAACTTAAGTGAGCCCAGGAGAGAAATTGACAAAGTGTCATGGTTTCGGGTTTTGTTTATTTCCTTGTGTTGTATTCTAGTTTATTTTCTGTGTTTATTTCTTGTTATAGTTTGAATTTCTTGTTTCCAGTTCTATGTTGATGGTTTCAGGTTTAGTTGGTTATTTCCTTGTGTTGTGTTTATTTCTTGTTGTACTTTGTAGTCCCTTCCTCTTGTTTCTTGTCTTGCATTGTTTTCACCTGTGTCTAGTTAGTCCTCCTTGTGTATTTAAGTCTGTGCCCTCCCTTTTGTCTCTGTCGGTTCATTGAGTGTATATGTAAGTTACCCAGCATGTTACCTTGTCTGCCTTTAGTGTTTTTTTTGGATTCCTGCCTATTTTTCTTGGTCTGTTTTGACCCTCTCCTGCCTATGCTTGTGAGTCACCTTTAGTTAAATAAATCAGTTAAGTTAACCTGCTTTGCCTACCGTCTCTGCGTTTGGGTCCATAACCCTTCTCCCTAGTGTTTCTGGCCCAGAACCTAACACAAAGTATATAAATAAATGAAAATAGTCTCCACCTTTACCAGATGCAACATGAAAATTTCTGAATAAATAATTTGGTTAAGTTTAGGCACAAAAACCACATGGTTAGGTTTAGGAAATGACTGGTGATTCTTGGATTCAAATGGGACGTGAACTCTGGTGTCCTGGTTGAAAGTCGTGCGTGTGACCCTCAACTCAACTTCGACCTCCACCCCTCTTGGCACTTTCTCGCTTTGGAAAGTACATCACCAAGAATAAATGTTGGAATTGTACATTTCTGTAAACCAAAGATATATTAGATTTGTACGTTTGTATGAAACATACAAATGTAACATGTCATATCAGCCACAACATTAAAATCACTGATGGTTAAAGTGAATAACTTTGATCATCTTGCTACAGTGCAATATTCTGCTGGCAAAACCTGGATCCTGGCATTATTGTGAACACAAACCATCCGCCCAAACACCCTTGCAGATCAAGAACACCCCCCATGGCACCAGCACACAACAATGACATTGGTCCCCCAGCAGGACAATGTGTGATGCAACAGGACAAATACTGCTCAGGAACAGCCCGAGGAACTTGACAAAGAGTTTAAAGTCTCCACCTGGCCTCAAAATGCCCCAGATCCAAATCTGATTGAGCTACATGGGACATGCCTGAAAAATGACGATCTATGGAGTGCTGTTGGCATGAGGAGGTTTACTTTGTGTGACACAATGTATGGGTGGGTTTTATGGGTCATAGAACATCCACGTGAATACCAGGACCCAGGGTTTCAATTAGAACATTGTACTGTAGCCATGATCAATGTCACTTACTTCTTCTGTCCGTGGTTTTAATGTTGTGGCTGATTGGTGTATCGTAACATTCCTACAATACGTATCACACAGATATGTCAAAACTTTACATTTGTTTACATATCTATTTTCAGTTTTGTGTTGTGATAATGCTGTGCTTATGGTCTGGCTAGGTTTAGGCACAAAGATTAACTTGGATAGAATTAGAAAATTATGAAATTTTTAATTTAAAATACCTAGTTTCACAGAGATGGGTGCTAAATGTCTCCATGTGTCGTTTCAAATATCAGGTTTAGTTGATACCAAATTGGTAACAAATTGTCCCAAAGTCTACTCAGCAAGTGTTAACAAGTCATATTGAACTGTGGTCGGACTTGCTTGGCAGCCGTCTCGTCCTACCATCACGTCTTCCTCCTCCTGCACATGAAAGTCAGCTCATATACATGTAATCTGAATGTTATATGATAGATATTGTCCAAATGTTGATTCTGACTGAATGAATATGAATATACAATGCCAACATTTTATTCTGGCAACTGGGCCACAATATTGCAAACCCAGACCGCACAAAGTTAGCTCTTGCTGATAATGTGTGTCCAAGACTATCAACAGGCAGCACAGAAGACTCATCACACTGAAATGTTCACATGCATGAAGATCTTTCTGTTTAAAGAGCAAAGTAACCCTCTTAGTCTAGATATCGGTATCTTACCATAAATATATGCCAGAAGATGCTTCACTTATAAGAAACAGTTAAAAAAGCATTTCTTTATCACCAGTTTCTATAGAAACTGTCCACCACTTCATCAAAATCCAGGGCTCTGACCAGATCACTAATAGCTAAGCATGCACTCTGAGCAGACAGGGAGGTTTACGTCTGGAGATTTCACACATTTTACACTTATGATTCATGAACTCGACATGACCTCATTGTAGGCAGTTACCTCTTTTGTCTTGCAGAAAGTCAGTTACAGCATCACAGTGAATATTAACGCACTACAGTCTCTCAGATCTCATGATTTATTATCTGCGGCTGGAAATGAAAACTGATTAGAAGCACTGTTCATTCTCCGTTATAACATGCAGGGGAATCTTATAAAAGAGTAATCACGGTTAAAGCAAAGGTTGTTCCTTTTTAAATATTAAAAATGGGAAACCAAACATCATCCATGTGTGCACACCTCATGTAATGATGTTTTGCTTTTGTGTTCACATTTTAAATCATAGCTGCGTTTAGGTATTCACACCTTCATGCAACATTACAAGTGCTTCATTTACTTCTCATTAGGGATCATCAGAGTGAGACACACAGAGATTCACAGAGCTGCTCACTCGCGCGCACACACATACAAACCTGCTACTCCGACGTCCTCATAATTCACTACTTGTGCTATCCATCAGGGCATTATCATGATAGGTGGGAAAGACTCATTGAGGCATTAATATGAAGCCGTGGTCTTGCGAAGCACTCAATGACATTTGGCGGTGCGTCCCAACATAATTGGATGTTCTCAGGAATCCCTCTTCACAGGCTAATAAAGCACAGAACAGATTTTTGACACATTTTATGATTACATTAAGTGGGGGAAAAAAATGCTTTACGGTTGCACCTCAGCACAGGCTAAAGCCATTAATTGTTCAAGGTTTCACCTTGCAGAAATGAAGTAGCACAGGGTTTAATGGGCCCAGATCTGCAAATGTTACAGCAGCATAAAATTGTAACGTAATTATTTTGGCCAAATTAAAATATGACGGAATTATTCTGATGAAATTAGCCAGTGATATTTGAGAGTGTGGAGAACAGCTCGACATAAATCTAGTTTCATTCGGGGCTGAGGACTATAATATTTGACTGAACTCAAACCAAGGTGTGTGGTCAGATCTCCAGCTCAACCCAAGGCTTTTGTGTTTACCATCCCACCCCCACCATTTAACATAAAACACAGAAAGAGGTCAAATTTATCGTTTTTCACACTTACATAAAACTTTTGGGACAAGTTTTTGTACTACCCCTTCCATACCTATATAAAATCCAGATCAAAGTGCTCAGTGTGCATTGAACGATAAAGATGGTAGAATCGGAAAAGTGCGGGCCATAGGCTGTTCATTGTTACAACAGGTGTATTCCGAAGCTCTTCAGCAGCTTTGTCAGGCAGTCTGAGACTGATCAAGAACACACTGGGTCAAGGATGTCAAGCAGTGTGGTCTCCCACAATGTTCCCCAACTTTTCCTTCCACAAGGGAACCAAACGAGGAGAGAGGAAATGATTCAATATGTTTTAATAGAAATGAGACGTCCTTTCCTCTAAAGAGTCACGTGAAGCGACATCCGTTTCTGATGACGACGGCAGCTGCTCACAGCTGGATCGGCTGTCAGTCTGCTTTAACAGCTGTAGAGACTTCTGATGGAGTTTGTCTCTGCCAACGTGTTCTAGTCTCAGGTTGACGATTTGTCATTCCCCCTTCGCGGTAAAGGTACCCTTTAGCATCTCTGGCCGGTGTGGAAAGGCTCGCGCCCCGGCCGTCTTCTCCTGAAGCACAGGGTCTAATAAAGACATAATTATCAGTGCAGCGGGGCAGTTTTTCTCTCTGTTACCTGTTTAACAAACACCTGGACATGAACAACAAACTGCAGTCTGTATTTATACTGAGTCCTGCTCAGAGGCACAGGGACCATTTCTACTGGCAGAATACCTTTATATTATTTATCTTTTATTTACATCTGTATTTATTGATATTCTGATTGACAATTCATTATTTAATGATCCAGAATGTGATTATGATGTCTTTTCAATACTGGAAATTATTTATTCGGCTAAATGTTTCAGGGAAAATGTAAATTATGTGACACATCAAACCCGACGCTCAGGAATGATCAGCCTCACATGTGACTGAATGGAAATGAGGATAAATGATGTAAAAAGTGTTTCTTGCTGACAGACAGACTCTCCTACTCTCTCTGACTT
>JBBPCS010004751.1:0-11053 GCA_037974645.1 Hollardia meadi | reverse complement strand
GTGTGTGTGTGTGTGTGTGTGTGTGTGTGTGTGTGTGTGTGTGTGTGTGTGTGTGTGTGTGTGTGTGTGGCAGTAGTGTCTGAACAGAAAGCTCCATCCTCGTCTCATATCGGTGTCTCTGGAGTCGTCTCCCTTCACTCTGCTGTCGTTGACGAGGTCAGAGTTTTTTGTCCAATCAGGAGGCTGTTTTATTGTCTGTTTTCACACCTGTAAATCAGATAATCTGGTCCAGACAGAAGAGAAAAAAATTATGCACTGTTGCGTTTGAGTTCTGGTTCGGTTCATTTCCACTCTGACTGTTTACAAACAAACAAAGAGGCGTAAACAGGAAGTTGTACTGACTGACAGGTAACTCGTTGATTGGACCGTTGTGGTTATTGTCGTCCTGCATCATCAGGACTCAGGTGAGGAAATCAAACTCTGACAGAAGTTTATTTAATGCTTCTGATGTGGATATTTATATTCTTTGGTGTCACAAAGAGCTCATGAAGAAATAACCGATTATAAGCAATATTAATATTATTAGACTGCAGGTCGACAGCATGTTATGAATGATGACTAACAGGTGGAGACTAGAGGTCGACTGATAGTGGATTATCAAAGGCCTGATAATACTGATAGTTTGTAGCAGGAAAAAGTCGATAGCCGATTAATCAGCTGATATCACCCCCCCACACCCCCACCCCTGCGCAAAAATTTGACACTGACAGAAATAAACAATGTTCGATTTTCTTAGAAACATAACTGTTGAACTGAACATCTAAGTCAAAGTAATAAATACCTATTATATAAATCTGAAACTCAACATCCAACCCAAAGTAATTAATAAATAAATTTGAAACTGGAGGGAGCGATTTAGATTATTTTTTTTTAGCTATATTTTTCGCTGAAAGTCAATAAGTTGATTGGTGGAGTCTGTACAGCCATCGGCTGCTATTGGAGCCAAATTCTGCCGATACTTTGTAAAACATCCAATCTGAACTGATTAATCAGCCCAATTGATTAACCGGTCTACCTCTAGTAGAGATGGAACTTATACAGTCATGATTCGGGTCTTATTAACTCGCTGACACACTTTTTAAACACAAACTGACCAAGTACACGGAGCTCCATACAAGCACAGCAGTTTTAACAATTTTTTACCTGTTAATCAGGGAAAATACCTGCTGATGTGCATATGTGTTAACATGACTATCAAGTAATTTGCATAAGTATATACGTGGCTTATAAAGATCAAATAATCAATGAGATAATTTCCAGAAGACTTCACGGTCAGTAGATGGATTTAGTAGTTTAGCTTTTGAAATCGTGCTAAAATCACATATTTGCTCTCATAAAATCCTGCGGTCGGTTTGTTTTCTTTCACACCATAAACAAACCGCTCCAGAGTTCGATTTGAAGCGAAACAAGAAAACCCTTTTCAAACGCTCTCGGCCCGTTTGTTTGGTCTGCATCAGGGTTCGATTGAGAGCTTTCACACCAGCCCGAACAAACTGCACTCACCGGGAAAACCGACCTGAGTTTGTTTTAACCGAACCAAATAGGTCAGGTGTGAAAACACTGAAGCTTGAAATGAGATGAAACTCGCAGTAGCTGAGTGTCGTGGAATATTCACATGAGCCGAATGAAAAACAAAATAAAGTTGAAGTCAGTGGTGAGACTGAAACTACGTTCACACTGCAGTCTTGAGTTCAGCTCACATTCAGCACATTAATGCATTTTATGTGCATTTTCTTCTTTGTCAGTGTTTGGGTCGGCTTAAATCTTTCTCTTTCCCCTGCAGGAGTTTGACCCTGAGGAGTTCTACCATTTGTTGGAAGCAGCAGAGGGCCATGCCAAGGAGGGTCAGGGCATCAAGTCCGACATCCCCCGATACATCATCAGCCAGCTGGGCCTCACCAGGGACCCCCTGGAGGGTAAAACTATCTCAGAGTTTGATTTGATTTGTTTTGAGTGAAGTGAGGCCAGAGTGAAAACATGTTTCTTTATTGTCCTGATGTCTCCTCTGATGTCTCTCTGTAGAAATGGCCCAGCTGAGCAGCTACGACAGCGGGAACCCAGAAACCCCCGAGACCGATGACTCGGTGGACGTGAGTACAAAATCATATTGTTCTCATGTTTAATAAAACATCATCTGCAAAATAAATCACGTACAGTTTGACTCTTTCTTTAACATGCAGTGATTCTTCGTTCTTTCAAATAGATTTTCATGTATAATTTCCAATATTTATCTTTAATGATCCATACTTGGTGCATGAACAATAATTCTGTACAATAATCCCTTTATTGATTTAAAAACGTGTTTCAGAGTCGAGGAACGACGGTCCCTGCAGCTCCACCGCAGACGAAAACCAAAACACCTCGAGAGGAAGACTTCGAAAACATCAAGCTCATCAGCAACGGAGCCTACGGGTAAAATATTCTTTAAAATTCTCATATTAACACAGAATTTTTGCATTAAACAGTGAATGTGTTGAATTAAACTTTCCAATAATGAGCTGATTGATGGATATATGTTACTTTCTTTGTTCCGGTGTAGCGCCGTGTTCCTGGTGCGGCACAAGGAGACCCGGCAGCGTTTCGCCATGAAGAAGATCAACAAGCAGAACCTGATCCTGAGGAACCAGATCCAACAGGCCTTCGTGGAGCGGGACATCCTGACGTTTGCTGAGAACCCGTTCGTGGTCTCCATGTTCTGTTCTTTCGAGACCAGGAGACACCTCTGCATGGTGATGGAGTACGTGGAGGGTAAGATGATTAGCATCACAGTTTTATCATTAGTAGCAGGGGTTGCTGTGTTGTGTTTAATGTCATCACTGCCCCCTGCAGGTGGAGACTGCGCCACGCTGCTGAAGAACATCGGAGCGCTGCCGGTCGATATGGCTCGTATGTACTTCGCAGAGACCGTCCTCGCGTTGGAGTATCTCCACAACTACGGCATCGTCCACAGAGACCTCAAACCTGACAAGTACGACACAGACACACCGCCAGCTCGTTTTCACTCGTACATTATTTAATATTCACCACATTAATAGAGTTAAAGGATGTGTTGTCTAATTGTTTTGTTCATATTCCGTCTGCAGCCTCCTCATCACGTCCATGGGTCACATCAAGCTGACAGACTTCGGTCTCTCAAAGATCGGTTTGATGAGTTTGACCACAAACTTGTATGAAGGACACATCGAGAAAGACACCAGAGAGTTCCTCGATAAACAGGTACCACAGTTTCTCTCTTTGTGGCTCAAAATGAAGAACTTTGCAACAGTTTCACCAAAGATTTGTTCTTCACCAGTCCACTAGTTTTTCACCAGATGACTTGAATAGCTCCATTTGGAAAGAATTTACCATTCTAGTACTTTTTTGTAGTTGGTTTGACGCGTTTTAGATCTTTGTCACCTGAACTAAAGCTGCGTCTTCTCACAAGATTAATAAACTGAGCTAACGTTAGTTACGCTGTGTGCATTTTTTATTTTGGTCCAAATAGGGCTGCAACTAGCAATTATTTCCATTATCGATTAATCTGCATATTATTTTCATGTTTAATCGATTAATCATTTGGTCCATAAAATATAAAAAATTCTGCAAAATTTCTCATCACAACTTCAAAGAGCCTGAAGTGACTCAAACTCAAAGACTCTTCATTTGCAACCAGCAAACGTTTGACATTTCTGCTTGAAAAATGACTGAAACGATTCATTGATTATCAAAATAGTTGGCGATTAATTTTCTTGCTATCGACTTAATTGTCGCAGCTCCATGTCCCGAGCTGATTTTCTGTGTGCTGACGCCCCTCCAGGTGTGCGGCACTCCGGAGTATATCGCCCCAGAGGTGATCCTGCGTCAGGGCTACGGGAAGCCGGTGGACTGGTGGGCGATGGGCGTCATCCTGTACGAGTTCCTGGTGGGCTGTGCCCCCTTCTTCGGAGACACGCCAGAGGAACTGTTCGGTCAGGTCATCAGCGGTGAGTGGCAGCGCTGAACACACGTCCTGGTTTCAGTTTACAGTTTAGAGTTTACTTACTGCTGAAGCTCTGCACTCAGGAGTCGACTGGTACGAATATGTTAGCGTTAGCTTGGCAGCCAGAAGAGCTCACCACGAGGGGTCACAGTGTAAAAGTGTTAGATCACTGACGAGCTAGGCTTCTTTGTTTTTTCAAGTGCAGCCTAAGAATTCGATATTTTTCAAATTTAATAGCCAGAAAACGGAGAATTACTCATCTGTCTGTTAACGAGATGTAGACGTGAAACCGTTGGTGAGGAATATTTGGGTCACAAGTCAAAACTGTTTGCACAACTGATCTGAACTGCTGACTGAGCTCAAAGTGCACGTTAGAATCACTGCTAATGTGTTTAAAAATGAAATGCATTCACACTCAGCAGGTTTGGGTTTAGACTTTTAAACTTTATTGTCCCACAAAGGGAAATTAGTTTCCACAGCTCTGTACATCAGGCAACAGACAGCACACATACAATAATGACATACAGTGACAGTTAAACAATATACACTCATGCTACTTCAACAGGGTCTATTGTTTAAGGCGGTTATGGCTGCAGGAATTAGACTTTTCCCAAAGCGAGCTTTTCTGCACCTCAGTGTTCTGTACCTGCCCCCAGAGGGCAGTAAAGTCAGGCGCTGACTGAGTGGGTGGGTGATATCATGTGCACTTACTGTTTAGCTCTGTGAGGTTGAGTAGGAAGGCCAATTATTTTGGCGGCCATGTTGGAAACGCGTGTAAGTTTGGTCTGATTAGTAACAGGTAACATGTTAAAGAAGGTGGAGCAGTACAATATGACGGGCTGAATGATGCTCTGGTGCAACAGTAGCAGAAGATGGGGGAGGGGGGATGTTGGAGTTTATATAAAAACTTAATCTGTTATAAATTATGAAAACATTTTTTTTTCATGGTAGACAAAAGTATTAAAGCAAGAGCCCGAAAGCATCGTGTGAAGTTTTCTGAAGTTGGTGTGCAGAGTGCATGAAGCTGAATGTATTCATACAGTATGGATCAGATATTGAAGGATGGATGTTCAGGTGTTGTTACAGCGCGTCTGTGTCATATTGATGTTTGAGCCTGAGGGCTTCCAGGCAGACAGCAGATGAAATCATCAGGAATGGCCGGATAGAGACGTCACGCTGGACTTCCAGGGAATAAAATCAATCGTGATTTCTTTTCTCCTTTGAACTGGCTTTGATGAAAGGCCAGTGATCATAAACCTGTATTGATCCCTGCATGTCTCTTTTATGGCTGTCTGTACGCGTCTCTCCGTATTGATGCACTGTGGTGATAAAGAACTGACGGCCTCCCGGTGCAGCGAGTGTGTTCTGTGTTCTGATCCGCCTGCAGGAGGTTTGTGCTCCGTGAAGGGAAGCAGCTTTTTAAACTCAAGTTGGAAAAATTGGTGCAGGAACAGGAAACATTCTGATTATTCTATCAGTGTTTTGGGAGTTTTGTTGTTGTTTTTTGCTGATGAAAATACATTATTTTAAAAATGATTCTTCAGAATAATAATCTGAATCTGCAAAGTAACTAGTAACCAAGGTTTTCAAATAAATGTAGGTGAGTAAAAAGAACAATAATTGCATCCAAAATGTAGTGTAGTGGAGGTATAAATTAGCAGAAAATTGAAACACTCAAGTACAAATACCTCAAAATTGTACTTAAATAAAGTAAATATGCTGTAAAATATTCCAGCTTGATCAAAATTACCCAGAATGCAATACAAACCGAGGTATTTTACCGTAATGAAGAAATGTGGTATCGTACTGTGCTGCTGAATCTACTGCAGCGTCTGAGAGTGTAGCAAGCCTCCGAGTGGGGCTGAGAAAAGTTATCGAAGCAGCGTTTCGTCGGATCATTTCGTGTTTGTTTTCTCACGAATGAAAACGGCTTTCAGACATCAAAGATCCTCGTGTTGACGTTGTGTTCGTGTGTCGTGTTAGATGAGATCATCTGGCCGGAGGAGGACGAAGCTCTGCCTCAGGAGGCTCAGGACCTCATCTCCAAACTGCTGAGACAAAATCCTCTGGAGAGGCTGGGCACAGGTAACACACACACACACACACACACACACACAGCTGTGTTCCCTCAGAGTGTTTTTGAACTCTGAAATCTGACTCTGTGGTTGTCGATGTTTCCTCTCTCTCTGTTCTCCACCCTCCTCGTCCTCTCCGTCCCACCTTCGTCTCCGCAGGAAGTGCCTTTGAGGTGAAGCAGCACCCGTTCTTCACAGAGCTGGACTGGAACAGTCTGCTGAGGCAGAAGGCCGAGTTCATTCCCCAGCTGGAGTCTGAGGACGACACCAGCTACTTTGACAGTAAGTCTCGCACTGCTTCATCCAAATGTCTCCTTCTGTGGGAGTGTAGCCTGATCAGTGTGTGTGTGTGTGTGTGTGTGTGTGTGTGTGTGTGTGTGTGTGTGTGTGTGTGTGTGTGTGTGTGTGTGTGTCTCAGCTCGTTCTGATCGGTACCACCATGTAGATTCAGAAGAAGAGGACGACACCAACGACGAGGAGCACGTGGAGATTCGACAGTTCTCCTCCTGCTCGCCTCGCTTCAGTAAGGTAAAGAAAATCCACTGATGTCACTCGTTTTGAGACGAGGCCAAACATCTTTTAACTCCTTATATAATCTGAGATTTTAATTAAATGCAACTTGAGTTTGTTTAATTTTCACCTGTTCATGAAATGAAACTAATCTGGAAAATATATTCAATGATTGTTGGTTGGGGACAAGATAAAGACAACGCAAGAACAAACAACTAGTAGAAAAAATGTTTATACAATAATAGAACAAAACAAAAAGTACAGGTTGAGCAGAGTTTTTACCCCTTTTGCACATTTTTCCAGATGTTGCGGCTTTGTTAGTGTTTTTTCTCGGTTGTTATAGTTTAAATATTCATGCCTCCAGCCCTGATTAATGATTACCCTATTTCTATAGGTTATTTTTCATTTCAACATTTCAATTCTACTCGATTCTCCACCTTATTTACTCACAATCTACTTTAATGTGTGCCCCTCGTCTTTCTGTTGCTCGCTCCCTGTGTCTGCTCTGTTGACTCACGCGTCTTGGATTTTTTTCACCCATGACTCCGTGTTCTCAACAGCCAGTGAGCCGCGTGTGGAGGAGGCTCGTTGTAGCCTAAATGTCGGAGCTTATCGGAACAATCAAAACCAACGTGGTGCTGCATGACATCACATCAACTCGGTGAACTTACAAGCTTAAAACAAAGACAAAAGTATTAAATATAAGAGGTCGCACCACAATCATTTACATAACGGAGAACGTCTGTCTGTGTTTCCCTGCAGAGTGTGATCGTCAGTAGAGGAGTAACATTAGAGCGAGGCTTGATTGGCCACTAATTAATCGAGCGCAAATGCCGTTCTCTCGGGTGGATGAAAAAGAAAATATAAAATGTGTCACTAAATATACTTCAGCATATGTTAATATAAGTGGGCGGCCCACCCAAGTAACTTCTATGTGTGGGGAAACAGAGAACGAGAGGGGGGTGTCCAGCTCCAAAGACAGATAATTAATGTGCGGTGGGCAGTTCTGATTGTGGCGCCACAGATTAATTAAGCTATGGGAAACGCTGTGTCCCATTCTTGTGAAGATGATATCTCAGGAACACCTTGATGGGATTTCTTCAAATTTGGCACAAACATTCATTTGGATTCAAGGATGAACTGATCAGATTTTGGTGATCAGAGGTCAAAGGTCAAGGTCACTGTGACCGATTAAACAATTTTTAAATTGTTTAGATCTTCTGTGCTGCCGGGTTGAACGTGTGTGTAAAGAATCCATGTTTCAGGATTTAGATCTTCTCTGCAGCAACATCCATATTTGAAGCCTTGTAGTTCACCACAAGATCTTTGGTTCTGTTAATATTGAGCTTCAGGTGATTGCTGTTGCACCATGTGACCAAGCTCTCTATCAGTCACTACATATATTATATGAGTCTGGACAGACGTGATGGAAACTGTGACTTGACTGGCGTGCAGAGGCAAACAACCACAAGGCGGTAATTCTAGTTTAAAAATAATTAAATATTGTCTTAATATTGTATCTTTATATTGTAGATTATAATCCGACTGCAGTTTTTGTTGTGTGCTTGAGGACAGAATACAATCATCAGAAAAGCTGTAAAAGGCTGGAGGTTGTATCAGATCACCAGGAGTGATTAAAATGTGAACTGTTGCATCACATCCTGTGTTGTGTTCAGGTGTACAGCAGCATGGAGCGTCTGTCTCTGCACGAGGAGAAGAGGACTCCTCCTCCCACCAAACGCAGCCTCAGCGAGGAGGGAGGAGATCGAATCGACAGCCTGAGCGGCCTCAAGTCCAGAGATCGATCCTGGCTGGTGGGCTCTCCAGAGATGTGAGTTCTGCCCCTCCACAGAACCACCCAGTCGGTGCTTTTTGTGGACGTGTACCTGCTGTTTTAAACATTTTTGTTTATTGATTCATACAAGAAACCAGCTGGGCTGCAAGAAGCTTAATGTAGGTAGTTTTTCTTCTGAGGGTCCATTATCGCTTATATACCGTGGAGACTTACTGAAGGAACAAAGAGAGGCTCAATTTAAATCCTCTTTATGTTTTAAAGTGTGATTGTGGTCAATTGAGCCCATTGTTAGTTTCACCAGTCACTAACAGAGCCTGAAGCATCTGTTGCTACGGTTACCTGCAGTTAAATCTACCTCGAGAAGTGATTCAGAACAGTTTAAAACTGGAACTGCTGGAACAACCGGCTCCCAGCAGCCAATCAGAAGTTAGTGTGTGTCACCACCACGGTAGAGGTTCAAGTTTTCAGACCTGACATGTTTGCGTCTCTCGTCTGCAGCCTGAGGAAGCGTCTGTCTGTCTCGGAGTCGTCCCACACAGAGAGCGACTCCAGCCCACCGCTGACGGTCCGCAGACGCTGCTGTTCGGCCATCATCGAGATGCCACGCTTCGCCATCTCCTCAGAGGAAGAGGGGGGTCAAGGTAAAACTCGGGGAGGATGTTCTGATGACAGACCAGAACCAGAAATGAAACGTCTAATATCTGACCTGCCTTAAATTTAAAGAGGTTCAGTAGTGGAAAGGTGGAGAACCCTGACTCGTTGTCGTTGGTGTCTCAGGCGCGGCTGGAAGTCGTAAGAGTCCCAGCCTGCTGGGTCCGAGTGCCGTGAGGGGCCCGCGGTGTGACGAGCTGCCCCTCGCCATCCCAGAGCTCCCAGTGGAGAGAGAGCTGAAGCTCGATGAGTCTCCCACCACCCCGAGCTCCACCTGCAGCCAGCTGAGCAAGGCCACGCTCACACGTCAGTACAGACACACCGAGTAGAGTCACAACCAGACAAATTATAAAAATGTTTTTACTTTCAAATCAGTTCAAAACAGTCAAGTCAGTTAAACCAGTAAAAATGATGAGTTCAGCTGTGTGTGGATGTTTTTCAGGGTGTAATGCTTTGCTTTAGTATAAGTGTCTCTTTTACACTGATTCCCAATATTCTGACCTCCAGAACATGTCGATACTTCCCCGTTATTCGCAGTGAAATTGTAAATTTTACATAAAAGGATTTCAGGATTGCAGGATTTCTTTACATTTGCTCTGAAAAGCTTTTAGAAAGTGTTACATTTTACTCTGAATCTGCAGCCCCCTGACTGTGTTGTAAATGATTCTCTATTTTAACCCCGTTTCACACGTCCATACCTGAGCTTCCTCTCTCACCTGTCCCTGCAGCCGGCAGCTCGGGTGACGTGTGCGACCGCGTGAACAGAGGTAACGGCAGTAATGGCGGCGCCAAAGCAGCGGCAGACAGCGGCGACTCTCCGTCGACCCCGCGAGCCATCAGCGACCTGGCGGCTCGCAGGGCTCGCCATCGGCTGCTGTCCGGAGATGCGGACAAACACGCGGCGACTCCCAGCTCCAGACCGCTCAACAAGGTCATCAAGTCGGCCTCCGCCACCACGCTGTCACTGATGATCCCTGCAGGTCAGCGTGAGAGGCTGCTGAATGCTGAGTCTATTTTAGTTCTGCGTTCTTGTGACTCTGATTTTCTTCACAACATAAAGTTGTTTTATTATGAAACATTAATGAATAAAACAGACCAAAAGATAATTAAAGTATCTCAGTATTGATCCTGGTCTGACGAGAAAAACAAATCGTGATTCTGCTAAAAGACTCCGTATTGGAAACCGACCTCAGCTGTCCGTCTTCTGTCCGTCCTCAGACCACCATGGAGCCTCTCCATTGGCCAGCCCGATGTCGCCACACTCGCTGTCGTCCAATCCATCCTCACGGGACTCCTCCCCGAGCCGAGACCTGTCACCGGCCGTGAGCAACGCCAAGCCCGCCATCGTCATCCACAGAGCGGGCAAGAAGTACGGCTTCACCCTGAGGGCCATCCGAGTGTACATGGGAGACTCCGACATCTACACCGTACACCACATGGTCTGGGTGAGTCCTGCAGAGAAACACTGATGCAGGTGTAGCCATGACACATGCATAACCACACATACACCATTCATTTAACCTTTTTTTTTTATTTTAGAGTTTCTGACAGTAGAGAGACGACAGGAAGTGAAGAGAGAGAGAAACCCTCAATGTCAGACTTTTAAACCAGCTTGAGAAGTGAATAAGTGAAAAGTAGCAGGTTTTATTGTTGGTCCAGAATCGCTGTTTGCTCATGTAATTGTGATTCTTGTTGACAGAAGATGGCAGTAAACAACAATAGAACAATCAACCCATCTCTCTCCTTCCTCTTTCTCTCCCTCAGCATGTGGAGGTTGGCGGTCCGGCCCACGAGGCGGGGCTCAGGGAGGGAGACCTGATCACCCACGTCAACGGAGAGCCGGTTCACGGTTTGGTTCACACAGAGGTGGTGGAGCTCATACTGAAGGTACAAACACAAATACACAAAAATAATTAAGATAAACAAACAGTGTACACCATTTACATAAATAAAGATGGCCGCCGCCTCTCACTTCCTCCCAAAAATGAAGCCAAAATATCTCGGATACGAGCGCTGCCATCTTGTTCTGGTGACGTCATTTGGAGCCAGAGTCTGTGCAGTAGT
>JBBPCS010004750.1:0-11053 GCA_037974645.1 Hollardia meadi | reverse complement strand
CAGTTTTTGTGGTGTGGCAGCACACATTGTCCTGCTGGGGGACCAATGTCATCGGGGTGTGCCGGTACCATGGGGGGTGTGCTTGATCTGAAGGGTGTTTGGGTGGATGGTTTGTGTCAAGTGGCATCCACATGAATGTCAGGATCCAGGGTTTCCCAGCAGAATTTTGTACTGTAGCAAGATGATAAATGTTGTTAATTTCAACTGTCAGTGGTTTTAATGTTGTGGCTGATCAGTGTATGTTTGAGGGGGCAGCAGAGGACATGTGACACTGGAGTCCAAACATGTTTTCTCGGAGTCAACATAACTGTAGGCTACAGGAGCCTGTGGACTTTCAGGAGATGCTAAAACATGCAAAATTTATGACTTGAACCAAGGTATTCTGAGGGTGCCTTCATACCTAACTTTTGGACTTTTCAGTTTGATCTGAACCAAAATTGCAGATGTGAAACCTCCCCCGGACCCCAGTCTGGACCAAAGAGCTGGACCTCAGTTCAATGGAAAGAGGTGGTCTCAGTCCAGATCAAACTCAACTGTGGTTCGGTTTGCGTCTAGTTTGAAAACATTATTGGGACTTTCCGACCAATTACAGGAAGTTACAGTAGGCTATCATCATAACCAGAAACTGAGAAAGGGAAGGGAGGAGGAGACCAAGTTCTTAATTAAAACATGGTCTGACGACATTATCAAAAGTCAGCTGGAAAAAACTCAAAATGTCGACACAGGACAGGAGAGCAATGCCACCTGAAGATAAAGAAGCTGTTCATTCATTTTCCTCAATTCATTCAAACCACGACAGAAGACTACCCACCGGTTTGAACCAGTCGGTGATTTGAACGTCTGACGCACGCAATATCAAGTATTGGGAGATGCAGCCCACAAAGGGGGGGTGGTGGTCATGGTAAGCTCTTTAGTTCACTGGCATAATTGTAATGTGAAAGCAAAACCAACCGGATCAAATGTAGCAAAAACATGAACCTTGGTACGGACTTTTAGGTACGGTTAGTGACCACTAAAGTGATTAAAAACCTCAGTCTGCCCTAAAATGTCCTCTTTGGTTGATGGATTTGGCTCTTTGGCCTTCACCACTTTCTCAATTAGCCTTTTTCCTCCCGCATGTGAAACTGGACTGCAGACGTTTGGGATGTGTACAGAAATAATTAGCCAGTTTACAAGACGTTTGCACACTGCGCTCTGTTTCTCCAGGAAACACTTCCCCTTTCTCTGCAGCCCGGTTAGTAGTCACATGGGACATTATTTATAGAACTGTTCCCTGACTTTATTCCAGATTTCTTTTCCCAGAATGTGATTTTTAATAAAGCACATTAACAGAATGACCAGTCCGGAGGATGGAATAAAACAAACAAACTATAGTCTCGGTTTGTAAACGGTGTCTGTGTTCTGTGACAATATCTGTTTTTTATGTGGCCAGCCAATATTTGACTTGTGTGTCAATTTTACAGTCATTCATCTGTGAGACTGTGTGGCGTCTGAATGTTTTAGGTAGGTGGGATGGGAGTCTTAAACTAGGGATGAATCAGTGTAGTAAGAATGTGTGTATCTGTCCTGAGTAAAACTGCATGTGTTCTAGGTTCACTTTGTATATATTACTTTGGTAAATGTTGGTGTTTTATCAATATTTTTATTTATGTTGTCAGGAAATTAAGACTGGCACAAATTTTAACAGCATTTCAAGGAAATCTGCAGCAGAAAATGCAAATTAATGCGAGTTTCCATCCACGACTGTTTGTGTGTGTGAATATTATGAGTTTAATGCATTGAAATAAACAGTCGGTGGAGGTAATTCTCCAGTGGGTGCCATTAAAACATAGCAGGAGAAGAGAATGATACAAGATGACGTAGTTAATAGTGCTTAGTAATTAATAGTCAAAGTCAGGTGACGTAGCAAAAAGAGCGAGAAAGTCCGCACATGGAGGTGGTAAGTAAACGTTGACGTCCATAGGTTAACTTAAGTAGCGTTTTTAAGTTAAATGACATGCAAATAAAAATATGATGCAGTCAAGACAGTGTGGAATGGTTTAACTTTAACTACCTTAAATGTACCTAAAGGGACATAAAAGTGGGGAAAGTTGATGTTCAGGGGTTGAAGTACGATTTTGGTTCCATTTCTGGTATCAAGACTGTGCTGCTATAAATAAAGTTGACTTCAGTGTGGTTGGTTTACAGTAGCAGCTGCCCTCCACAGACAGTCGGTCCCTCCATCCACCGTCTTACCTCACTGCTAATATTAGTCATCATCGTCTTTCCAGCTGCTCCCAACATCTGGCGCTCCCACACTTTGTCTCACCCACTTTGTCTCTCTTTCCATCTGTCTGTCCTCACTCACTCCACCAAGCCCTATCCTCTCTTTCCTTTCCACCGTTTCCTTTCCTTCTTTTCATTTCCTTTCCTTTCCTTCTTTTCATTTCCTTTCCTTTCCTCTTTTTCATTTCCTTTCCTTCCATCTCCTCTTTCCTTTCCTCTGCTTTCCTTTCCTTTCCTTTCCTCCATCTCTGTCATCCCTGCAACAAGCTGCTCCAGCTGCAGCACCGGATGCTGGGAGGAAGGGCTGAGCAAAGATGAAAATCGACCAGAGAAAACACATTCCACAGTATTTAAGTGACAGTGTGAGCATTGTTTTATTGATTTTGCATGTATTTATTTTTTATTTGAACAGAAAATGTTGAACAGAAAGTGTTTGTATGTGAGAAAAGAGTTCGAGGAGGCTGGCGCTCCACACGGCTTGTTAAAGGAGAGGCTCATGCATTCCTCTGACATCATGCTCCACCGCAGGCACCCACCCTAATCCTCCCTTCCTCCCTCTCTCTCTCACTTATAGTCCCTCTCCCTCCCCCAGTGTCACCCATCTCTTCTCCTCTCCCTCTCTCGCAGCAGCTGCAGCTCAACACGACTGCAGAGACGAAACAGGACGGGTTTCACTCTAAAAACGACAAATATGCATTGAAAAATATCCCAAGTGTACTGAAGTGTATAACTTATTAAATTAGGCAGTTTAGAATTCTACAGTTGATACATTTAAACTTTTAAATTCTCCAAACCTGAACTGTCATAACCTCTAAATGTTGTATTTGTATTTCTGTACTTTGTATCTTGTTTTTTCATTCATGTAAGTGTCTTTGAGTATTTTGTATTGTGTATTTTGTATTTGTTCTTGCATTTCATGTAAAGTGTCTTTGAGTGTTCAGAAAAGCGCTATATAAGTCTAATCAATTATTATTATTATTATTAGCTGTGGCAGACATTAGCTAGTTGTGGCAGATGTTAGCTAGCTGTGGCAGACATTAGCTTCTTGTGGTAGATGTTAGTTAGCTGTGGCAGACATTAGCTACTTGTGGTAGATGTTAGTTAGCTGTGGCAGACATTAGGTTGTTGTGGCAGACATTAAATAGTTGTGGCAGACGTTAGCTAGTAGTGACAGACTTTAGTTAGCTGTAGCAGACGTTAGCTAGCTGTGGCAGACGTTAGCAAGCTGTGGCAGACGTTAGCCAGCTGTGGCAGACGTTAGCCAGCTGTGGCAGACGTTAGCCAGCTGTGGCAGACGTTAGCTAGCTGTGACAGACATTAGCTACTTGTGGTAGATGTTAGTTAGCTGTGGCAGACATTAGGTAGTTGTGGCAGACATTAGCTAGTAGTGACAGACTTTAGTTAGCTGTGGCAGACATTAGCTAGCTGTGGTAGATGTTAGTTAGCTGTGGCAGACATTAGCTAGTAGTGGCAGACACTAGTTAAATGTGGCAGACATTAGCTAGCTGTGGCAGACGTTAGCTAGTAGTGGTAGACGTTAGCTAGCTGTGGCAGACGTTAGTAGTGGCAGAACACGTTTGTCTGGTGATTTTAAAATGTAGCTGGTCATTGGAATTATGCATTTTTATTTTCCATTTTTATTTACATGAATTGTTGAGCACCTATAGATATGAAAATAACTCTTTGTAAATTACAAAGCCCACTAGAGGATGCTCTGAGCCCCGGCCCACAGGCTAAGAACAGCTGTAGCTACATACAGTAGGCCTATGTTTTATTATTACTAACATAAGATGCGTAAGTCTTTCATTAAACACATAAGAAGTGTAAATAGTGTGTACTCAGAAGTGTTTACATGTATAACCTTCTCTCAGGATTTCACTGAAATCTTCCCTAATGCATTTTTCTGGCATGAGGACTACAGGCGGTTTATTTTTTATTGACTGTTGTACAGTAGAATCAAGTTAGCAGGCTGTAAAACAAAACTCCAGAGTCTCATAATCTCCAGGACACTGTTGTTAGTTTGGTTGGACTGAATGAGAGAAAAACTATAGATTTCTCTTGGGTATGAGACACGGCGCCGCATGGACATTTTAAAATGAAAAACGGGACTTTGACAGCCTGCATGTGTCTTTGAGTCAGAACACAGCACAAGCAAGTATCATAGTCCCACAAATACATTCGTTTTTTTAGTTTACAACACTTTAGATTACATTGTAATTTAATTTCATTAAAATGCATATAACACAGGTATGAAACATACAGTATATCTATACATGGATGAGAAGTCCAAGAGGTGCTCAGGTCCATTTAATTCAATTGGTCGACCAAAAAGTATGTCATAATAAAACTAAAAATATCTTTTTATAACAGAAATGAGAGTGTACATAAGAGAACAGACTTGATTGGATTACTTTAGATGACATTAGTCAAGTTTAGATTAAGAGATTAGTTTTAAATGTTATAAACAGTAAGACAAAAATCCCAACACACTCCACCAAGGGTGTGTGGAAGTCTTCACCACCAGGCCAACGTCACCTCATGGGATGGTCTATGAATAGCACGCCACTTCTACTTCATTTAGCGTGTCACTTCACACATGTTAAGCTTAATCAATATCTATATCCTAATCCGGACTCTCGTATCTCCACGTTGTAAACACTGAGCATTGCTGGCTTTGTTTGGGCTTTTTCTGAGTCTGCAAAACCAATGCAATTAATGCATATCACATCTGGGACCGCACTTCAAAATTCAAAATAATTATCATCAATTCTTCAAAATAAGATAATATTCTTTCAGTTTCATATGCAGTAGCACAGTGGAAATACAGACACTCCTCCAGGGGGAAAGACCGTCGCCCAACGAGATCTTAGTACTTTCTCTGGACACCTAAATTAGACACCTAAATGTTCATGTATACATATAAAATTCTACATGTAGACTCTTAAACATTTGTAAAAGACTTCTATTTACACTTCAGTGGCGATCGACAAATTTCAGCCCAGCGAAAAGAACGGAAAATGCGTCAGGACGGAAGTGTCCGAGTATGGAATATATTAACGAACAGTGTCCGAATGTGGAAACCATTCCGTTAGTGTATGAGTTCTTGAGTTATGACTAAAAATGTGTTTAATAGGTCACAGTGACCTTGACCTTTGACCTCTGACCACCAAAATCAAATCAGTTCATCGTCAGGTCGAAGTGAATGTTTGAGCCAAATTTGAAGAATTTCCGTCAAGGTGTTCCTGAGATATCGTGTTCACGAGAATGGGATGGACAACCTGAAAACGTAATGCCTCCAGCCGGCGCAGAAGCATGAAAAAACTGCACAAACTGGTAAGAAAAAAGTCATTAAATATGCTTTTTATTTGATCTAACTTTAAAGAAATACACAATAGGCATTGGATTTTCCAACAGAACTATAATGTGCTTTGTCTGACAGATTACATCACAACTCAGCTGTCTGATTTCAGTGTCCATGTGAATTAGAGAAATGACACATGAATAACGTTTCCCTCACCAAATGCTGCCTTTCAAATTTAAAGTCAGCTTGGGTCCGAAGCACAAACATCTTGATTTAAGAGAAGCAGCACATGTTTCTGTCCAAGCAGCAGAAACACTGGCTGATGAAACATGTGCCTGTGAGTGTAGCGTACTTACGTGGACAGTTCAGGGACGGTTAAGGTGGCATGCTGCTGGTTCCACCGATCCAGCTTCCTCATGCGGCGAGAGCAGCAGCAGCAGCAGCAGCAGCAGCAGCTTCCACATCTGCCTGCAGGTTGACTGGAAAACCTCATCCGTCTGTCAGACCGCAGAGCAGAGAGGGGGAGACTGTTAGCATGGAGGGAGGGAGAGAGAGAAACTAAGAGACGTCTTACTTTCTGGACGCTGGATGAAAACATTTCTCTTCAGATGTGACAGCATGACGGACTCAAACTCTCTGTCCATTTTCTATGCTTTCTCCTCATCCCTTTTTTCCCCTTGTTCCCCCTCTCCTCCTACTCTGGGACCCGCCTCTCATTTTCCAAGGCAGCAAGTTTCTTTTCCACATAGTACGGCTGTGTATGCTGCCATCTTGTGGTACTTCAACCAAACTGAAATTGTGGTTGAAGACTGAACTAGAATGGCACTCAGTAGAGTTCATACCTCCACCAAGGCCCAACAGCCCTCTTATTTAAGCCTCAGCACCAACTGCAGCAGCTGGTGACTCTCTGTTAGCACCTTACTGAATCCATATTAACTCAGCTACACGTTGGTGCTAGCTGCAGGTTTCTATTTGTTACCGTACAGCAGCAGGAAAAGACTACCCCCCTATGAAAACACGTTTAAATCTGCTAGATCTGGATTTTTATTTGGATCCGCACTAAATTGTTCACACTCATAGACACCAGCCCTCTAAATATGTCTGATTTTTATTTTAATCAAGATCCATGAAGTATTCCCTGGAAAATTAATGAAAATATCGAAAAATGCCCTATCTCGCAATGTTAAAGAAAGAGATACAGACCTTCTGGATCCGCCCCTTTATCCGGATCCGTGCCAAAATCTAATGGGTGCTTCCTTGGCCCATGCCCCATCCTTCCACCAAGTTTCGTGGAAATCCATTCAGTAGTTTTTGTGTAATCCTGGTAAAAAATAAACAAACAAACCAACAAACACACACGGGTGAAAACATGACCTCCTTGGTGGAGGTAATACCAGTAGCCACAGTGACAGTGGCCTGATATTATTATTTATCTTTCATTTAACCAGAAAGTTACTGAAAATGGATGTGGCCAAAGAGGCAGCAAAAAAATGTTACAGCAGTTTTGTAAAATCCAGGTTACACGTCATAATTTGGCAAAGATTTCAGGGTCCAAACACAAGTATATGGTCTTGGTTAGAGAACAACCATCCTGGACATTTAAACCACTTTAATTCACTTGTTCTTGTGTTGCAATGCACTTTTTAATACACACAAGTCCGGTTCCTCACCAAACCGCCTCTGACCGGGCAGAATCTTTGTTGGGACAATGGGATGGCACCTGGGGTGGTCAATCAGATCTGGGGCCGCTGATACGCCCCTGGATGTAATGGAAGAAACACTGCAACAACAAAACCACAAAACTTTACCCAAAGCTGATGTTGGCAGCAGCAAATTCGCATAAGCATACAAAAGTGTCACTGTCGAGGCTACAGTTTGGAAAACATACCACAGTTCTTCTGTTAAAATTCCATAAAAATTGTTAAAGTATGCACCTGAGACTTGTTTTTCTCTGCCAAAAAATCTGATCTTGTAAGAAACAGTTAAAGCATTATTAAACCTTTTTTATGGTACTCTCAGCACTTGGTGGGTTAGGTAAAGAACATGGTTCAAGTTAACTTTATTGAAAACTGTATTGATAAAAACCATATTATTATATTAACTAGAACCAGGATCTTTCCCGTCACTGTAACCAAAGTTCTTCTGCAACTGACCCAAAAACAATTCAACTGTCAGATTCCAAAGAGAGCAGATGGGAACTGGCTCTCGCTTCAGTGAGGCAGTGAGATCACTTCCTGTTCAGTTTGTGTGTTGGCGAGGACAGACAAGATGGCAGCCAGGGGCGGCGCTGCTGCTGCACCAGAACGCCCGGTACTCCCAGATGTTGGGTGGAGAAGCAGATGGTGCTTCACTAAAACATTCACAAAATGAAAGTCAACAAGACAACAGGCTGCGTCTTCCTTCTCTCAATTTTGCCAATCTTTGTTTACATAAATGTATATTTTACTGTTTATTTTCATTGTCTGTCAAGTGATCTGTTTACTGGACAATAATCAGTCCTTAGCATAATGCTAACAACACATGAATACAAAGGGAGATCTCCAAGGGAGAGTACAGCAGGCAAGAGTTAGCATGAGGCTAACAGCTTAAACAAATAAGTCTGGCACATAACACGACAGAAAACTACAACCTGTTGTTTTTACACTTACACACTAGTTTAAATTAAACAATCAAACATAACATGGTGGGGAGCGAGGCTAGCTGTTTCCATCAGTTTCTGTTCCTTGTTAAGCTAAGCTAACCAGCTGCTGGTGGTAGCTTCATATTGGGCATTTGAATGGTATCAATATTATCTAACTCTAAAGAATAAATGTTTTTCCTAAAATGTCAAACTCTTCATAATTTCTTTGTGTTCATAGCAAACAGGGTAAAGGGGCGGCTGCCACTCTTGTATTCTGTCTTACTGCTTAGAATTGGAGTTGATATGCAGGTTTTTACTTTTTATTTTATGGAAATTGCCAACTAGACAGCTGTCAAATTAAAGTAGAAAAAGACAACATTCCTCCCTCTACTGTTTCCAAGCGGTATTACTGTTGGTGCTGCCGTCACAAAGACAGCATTAGCATCTGAATGGATGGCTAATTCTAGCAGCCTGGCTACAGTCCGAAGCAACATTTACTACAACATACACTGTACATTTTGAACCAAGTATTCTGGTACCATTACTATAAGTTTGGGCTCAAGTTCAAACAGCTTCTAGCTGCAATATACTGCAGAGTGCTGTGTCCAACATCACAAACATCAAAAGTACTCATGGACAAAAATACAATCTGTTATACTATTACATACATACATATTACATTAATACTTTTGGAGGAGAGAGTATGTATGAATATTCTGTATTTTGGACTGGCCTGAAACCATAAAAGAAGCAGAAAATATCTTCCCCAGCAGCAAAACTGTCTGACCTGAACTTAAAAATATGCTTTAGCTTCCGTTCAGCCGGGGATTTACCTGGTTTTCACCATAATGATGAACAAATTATAACTTCTGCTAACTGTATAAATGATAGTGATACCGTGCAGGCACATGGAAAGGCACAGAGGTGTGCTCTCAGTCAGTTTCTTTGACTGAAGTGCTCCTCGAAGAAGAGTTCAGACTCGAATTTGGTCACTAAGACAAATTTCTGTCATTGTGGAGGCTCATTGAAAAGCCAAATAAGTTTTCTTTTGGATCTTACTATTATCACAAGTGCTCACATTTAAAAATAAATAAAAATCAGTGCAGTGAGAGAGAAACATTTTTAATGCATTTTAATATTTTAAATTAGGATTTAATCAGGATCGGGCTGAGACAAGAGGAAGGCTGAAGTCAAGAAGGAAAGAGGAAATGGTCGAAATCTCATATTGATCTTAAGTTGACCTCAGTTAACCTATATCTCGGAGAAATAAACTCGGCAAAGAAGAATTTTTGAACTTTCCATTCATCTGGGGATTCACCATTCCATGACAGATAGAGATCATATCTGGAGTCCGTCAGCCTGATGCACGCACATAATAAACATGGACACGTTCACATCAACACATCAACGTTCAGTCAGCGTGTGAAGTGGCGTGGTCGAGCAGCAGTGTGGCAAAAAATATGGACAGCACAGGAGAAAGAAGGTAGAGCTGAGAGGGAGCACATTAAAAGGAGAAAAGTGAAGGAAAGTGCTGCAAAACGTTGTAAAATTACAGATATCTTCACGAGCAGGGGACGTGGTCGGTGCTAGAAAAAAAGCGTAGTAGCTAGTAATCAGTCATATCACAACATTTAAATCTGTTTAAAAAAAATTATCTTACTAGATTTGTATGCATGGAAATATGGAAAATTAAGTCGTACATACTTTTCTCTCCTTTAACTGATGGTAGATTCCCAGCCTACATCATTATCCCAGTGGGATTCACCATGTTATGTTTATTCTCATAACAATTCAAATGGTGTGGAAAAATACTAGACACACCTCTCTGTATAACGTCCAACAGCAAATCAGTTTCTTCCAGGAGTGCTGTATTAGCTTTAGCTAGGTGGACCTGAGAAACTGTTCCCACGTATGGAGGCTGACATGTGCCATAATGTGCACAATGTGCCCTCACACACACACCGTCTTTCCATTACAGCAGCAAAAACCACAGATGACTGCCAAAAGTGCGAGGTAATGTTCTTTTGCTGAGCAACGCAGAAAGTGACAGGAACTTTGCACAAAAGTTTATGAATAAATCACAAACAGCATCTTCCTTCAACCTGCTCTCCACACATGAAGGCTAACAAACCTTATATTAGCTTTATATCACAGCTTATTAGTTTGCATGTGAAGCACTGAGTGGGGTTATCTCGTAGATCATGTTGTCTTAAGTTTTATGGGGAAAAAAAAAAACTCTTTTCATGGTCAAAGCCTCAGTAGCTCTTTTAAAGCTGATTTTAGTGTGCAAACCAGGCACCTTGTTTTAGTGTATTGTTCAAGCTTCCGTTTCCTGTGATGAAATGAAACCACCTGAAATTAGCTTGTCGATAAGCAATTCCTGAGAATTCCCAAACTGCGGGAGGAAGAGGAACAAACGGATGTGTTGTTTCTGTTATAATGTAGAATCTGACAGCAAATCTGTCCAGTGTTCACACTTGGTGTGACTCATGGCACTGGTCAACCTTTTTTCTTTGTGTCTTTACATTGTGTTCACAACCATGTAATCATTTCAGCCACTTCCTGTCTGCAAGTTACAGATCAGTGATGGAACTATGGCTAAAACACACAATTAACAAGCATGGTCAAATTAATAGTAATATGGCACTGAAGGTGAAAATGGAGACAAGTGGTGTTCTCACCCACTTTGTCACACCTCTGTACACCGCCACAATGGATTTGAAATGAAGCAATCAGGATGTGATTGAAGTGCAGACTTTCAGCTTTAAGGTTAGGTTCAACAAAAGTATCTCATTAACCATTTAGGAATTACAGCCATTTTTACAGTCCCCCATTTTCAGTAATTGGACAATTGACTGACAAGCAGT
>JBBPCS010004747.1:0-11054 GCA_037974645.1 Hollardia meadi | reverse complement strand
TGTGTGTGTGTGTGTGTGTGTGTGTGTGTGTGTGTGTGTGTGTGTGTGTGTGTGTGTGTGTGTGTGTGTGTGTCTAGAAGCATTAAGCCGTTTTGTACCGCACATCATAACGTGCAGTTTTTATGTTTGCAGACGGATCATCCTTTGGAGAAAAAAAAGGCACAGAGAGAAAATGAACAACAGAGTTTTTTCTTCTGCTGTCTGAATCAGCTGCAGCAACAACAACAACACAGTTCACTGCCTCCCATCCTGCTTCCTGTCTGTTGCCACGACGACCTAGGGATGCTGACAGACAGCTGACAGTTGGCCCCGGTCCGAAGCCGGACCAATGGAAGAGCAGCTTAAACTCCCATAGCAACAGCATGAGAGCCAATCAGTGGCACCGTCTGCACCCTCTGAATGTGTTCATATACGTGTGTGTGTGTGTGTGTGTGTGTTATAAAAGCAGGTTCTGCTCCGATAGAAACCCTCCTTTGAATTATAAATAAAAAATTCCACTGTTTATGTCCTAAAACACATCACACATCATCAATACTTCATATCGGCATGTTTTCAAAAGCATTTATGGCCCAACAAAAGTTTTTAACAATTATTTCACAAGTTTATTAATATATTACCAACTGTAAAAGATGTGAATAATAGTGACAAATCCCTATAAGTTACCAGAACAATGTCTTCAACTTGCTTATTTTGTCTGTTAGTGGGAAAAAAAGCCAAAGTATTGAAGAACAACAAGAATTTGAGATGTGGTAACCAGTAAATGTAATTTGGGATAAATTTGAGTAAATGACTTGAGTGGATTGTCATAACTATGGTCAATAGTTGTATCAATAAACTGGCAGTTAACAAATAATATGACAAAGCTTTAACTGGCTGTAAAATTGAAAATCATTAAAAAGAAACAACGGTCAGTAGCCTGAGGAGTTTTTGAAATCCGATAGCGCTATAGAGCAATTATACATGCGCACTATTCCACTGGTCTACAGGCAGCAGTAAAATACCTGCTCAGACAGGTAAACATGAGTGTAAACAATGCAGGTTTAAAATTTTAAGAAAAACTGGCATTGCTACTGTTCTCTGAGGAAGGACATGGATTCAACATGTCCGCCATCTCTTTCCGATCTGCTTAAATGCCCCAAATAAACAACAATAAGTCTTTTTCTTGAATCAATAAAAGAGTGAGGAAGGTCTTGAAAATGATCCTGGTCCGGGCCTATGAATTGTTGCCACCATCTCCATCACCATCAGCTACACAGTGCTTGTGTTGAAATGACATCGGTGGGATGGATAAGCCGGTTAGAGTAAATTCATCTCCTCACTAAACACAAAAATGAAAATGAACATGATATGCTGCACTCTCCTCCTCTGCAGTGTCTGCGTGTCAGCCTGAAATATAATGAAATGGCAGGTTTAGTCTGGTTCAGTGGAAGAATGTCCTCGTCTCCATGTAATAAAATGTTTTTGTAACCTTTCCGTTGCACAGCGCGCAGGCAGATCGATCGGCTGTGTTAAAAGACAATGAAGTGGAAAAAACAACAACTAACCTCTCCTCCCTCATTGTCTCTCTAATGAACCCCACACTGCAATCAATGTCGGCTTTAAACAAACAAAGAAGAAATGCAGTTTAACATCATGATCGGTCAATAAGACCCGGACATGTACTGACACACATGTGCAGCCATTTCCAATGCTGACATCATCAGTGTGAACGACTGAAAAAGAGACGATGCTTTCATGAATAAACCAAACGGTGTCTATTAATACACAGACTGGCTGAGAACCACGTGCTGCAACAGGTCTGACCTACATGTTCAAGTCCACATAACGGCTCAGCTCCTTTTATAAAGAATCATCAAAGCAGCATTGTGAAAAGGATCATGTGAATCTTTAAAAAGGTTGTTAACTCCGAAGTTTAAAGATGAGGTTCCCACCAAAATGATGCTGTTAACCGCAATGAAACACAAGACGTAAGAGTAACGCACTGTTTTCTGTGTATGCCCACACACATGCAGTGTTGAGATGCCCATCAAGTTACATCACTGTCCTGCATCTCAGTGTCGAAGCATGTTGAAGCTCCAGAAAACAAGCATGGCTCCCCAGATAAACACATCGTACCAGAAATTTATATCTGTAGTCAAACAAACGTGCTTTCTGCTTTTCTTATCAAGTCTTACATATCACAAATCACCCACGTTAGAAGAATCAAACTTAATTTAAATTCACTGTTTGATGTCATTTTCTTTGTCTTCTTTGTCACCTCGATGAATTCTCAGCATCACATTCGAGTTTCTGCCTCTTGATCATTTTCCCAACACGCTCAGTGTTGTGCTAATTTCAGTTTCTGCTCGGTGCACGGAGGGCTGTGTAGGTTTCATAACCCTGTGACTCATGAAATCTGTTCGTGATGCATTTATTTAAAAATATTTCGGTTCCAAATTCTGCTCTTCTCTTCTGTTTGGTGATAAAAGCCTCTCGAGAGTGACCACAAAACAGAGAGAACACCAACCAACAGAGAAAGTATTCATAAGACAACACTGCATTTCTTTAATTACTGAAGCAGCAGGTTCAGCTGAATTGCAAAGCATTATAACTATAAGTTTAATTAATTCTACTTGCAAGCAAGACTCAAAGCTGCAATTATGATTGGAGACATTTAAATAAAAAAACAAACATTTTAAGACTCCAGAACTTATTAAGAAACATATGTCAGCAGTGTTCGTGTATGTGTGTGTATTTGTGTACACTGACTGACACCCAGCTGTTTTAATCCCCTCAGGATCAGACAGTCTGACACTGGTCGATGCTCTCTGACTGAACTCGTATGTCATCCAGCTTCAGCCTATAAGAGGGCAGAAACCCCTGTGACCTCATCAACAGGCGTCTGGTCAGCCATATGTTGACTATGCTCATCTGTATTTGTCTGCTTCTATTAATGCGGTGTACTAATACACTGTTATGTTGGACAGTACGTAGTTGTAAGTAGTGCTGAAATGATGAGCCAATTAATCAATTAGTGAACTGACAGAAAATGAATCAACAAGTTGTCCACGTTTCTCAACTGCTGCTGTTTCACATCATTTGAAACTGAATATCTGAAGACGTCATCTTGACCTTTTTATTTTCTGACATCCAGACAACTAAACCATTCATCAAAATAAAAAAAATAAAAAAAATCTTTACTTTTTTTTCCACGATGTAAGAGAATATTAAACTTTTTTCTACACATTTATCTAAAGATTGTTACTTTGCACACAAGAAATTCACTAAAAATATCACTTATAACATCTTTCCTTCCTGCTTTGCTTCTGTTTTCTTCCAAAATCAGCAGATCTGAAAACATTGTTATCCAAACTCTCCTCTCCTTCACCATCATTACATTAACTTTTTAATGTGTATATTCTTCTGCTAATACGTGTGTATTCACTGGAGTAGATTTAGTTTTTCTGTCAGTGCTGCTTTTATCTCCTCAGGCCTTTTCTGCCACAGTTTGTTTGAACGCTGCTTTCACACTTTGAAAATGAAAGGCCTCTGATGAAGTAAATGTAAAGCACAACTGCAAAATGTCCAAAAACCCCAGAAGGAACAGCATAACATCAACTCAGCTGCCATTAATCGACACTTTCCACTATGAATATGGAGGACAGTGTATCTGAAAAACGACAACTCTGCAGAGTTGAGAAACTTCACATAAGACCAGCTGCGCAATCCAACAAGTGGTGATGCATCACGCAACAGATTTCTCCTGCATTAAAACAGTAACAACAAACAACGTGACCGTGTGTGTCACAGTCGTGACTGACGCCAGAACCTCGATGGCAGTGAGTAACCGTGGAGCGAGGAGCGATATGACACAACCAACCGCCTGGATGACTGTTCCTGTAGGCGCCGCTGTGCGAGAATCCATCTGTGCCAAAAATAAGTCGATCGGGACACATGACTCCTCGAATGAGAACAGATATGAAAGACAATGAATGTCCCTGAATGTTCGTGTTTGCTCATGTGCAGCCAGGAGACGCATGCTCCAACTACAAAAGAGGACAACAAGGGTGACAATAAAGTCCACAAAGAGTAACTCAGAGAAGAAAAATAGAGTTTAGTAAAAATTAAAGTTTGTGTGATAAGAGCAGCAAAAAGGAAAGAAAGAAACAAACTAACCAGACGTTAAATGTAAAAGTCTGACAGTAACTCCAGCCATCAGATAAATGTAATGGAGTTAAAGGTACTCATAGCATTAATATGCAAAGAAGGCGTCTACTAAGAATAAAACATAAACCAACATGCCTAAATATGAAAACAATCCCAATACATGTCTGATTTATCCAAAGAGACTGCAGTATTCCTACATACCATTATAACCTGAAAAGACGTGTTTGACTAAACGCCCTCAAAGATTTTCACTTTGGAGACATTACACTCTGAAACACTGACTCCTAAACCCCTGCAAACAAACACTGATCCTTCCCTTGGTAGAGACAAACATGCAAAAGAGGTAGGTAGAGAGAGGTAAAGTGAAAGATAAGGGAGGGAAAGGAGAGTAAAAAAGAAAAATAACACCAGTGGCCTTCCCACCATGCTGCGTTACATAACTGCCTCATAATGCATTACTCACTGCACTTCATCTCCTATTCATATCGCTTTGCATTGGCAGACGAGCCCCATGATTCAAAACAAGGAAGAAACCAAACCGCCACGCGTTCAGAAACACTTCTGTCCAGGTGAAGTGAAGACATTCATAAAAACATGAGGACTGCTCCTTTAAACAAAAGGAAAAGAAAACAAAGATTAAAACATTTTAAACTGATGAGTTAACTTCACAATAATCGAGTCATATAAAAATAAACGTTTTAGTGTCAATGATGTTCAGATCAATCATTGTTGCCTGACACCAAACAAAACTTTCAACATAATATATTTAACACAATACATTTGAGGTAGAATCAGTCATTTGGACTCATCACTGGTGCTGAAAATTAATTAATCAGTTTATTTATTGTAAGAAAACTAATTGACTACTGTTTTGATGACTGATTATCAAATATTCTCGTGTTCCAAGTTCTTAACTGTGAGGTTTTCTAATAATAAACTTAAAATGTTTGGATTTTGGACAAAACATAAAAATGTGACCATTGTTTGACATTTTATAATTAATCATCAAGCTTCAATAATGAAAATTATCGCAAGCTGCAGCCCTAAAATCCTGAATGATAAATCAAGTTGTCTTTGGGAAAATATCCTAAACATAAGCATCTCATTTAGTCTCGCGCAAGAAAATTTATTTATTTTATGAACAAAGAAACAAAGTTTGTGTAGTTATGCAAAATCACATTAAATAAACATAAATTAATCAAAATTGCATTGCATTAATGATGCTTTACAAAGAAAAAAAGGATTTTTAAAAAAAACAAAAACAAGATTCCACTGAAAGCTGATCAATAATATACCCAGCCCTCCAGAGTACTACAGCTTCCATCACTTCTGTATCTTAAAGACATCTGATCTTAAGCCATGAAGCCCAACAGAGTGTTAAATCTACTCCTCTCTCCATCACTGACCTGAGAAATGTGCCGCTCTGACCGAGGCTGCAACATGTCCTCATCCAAAACCCCTTCACGGTGTCTGAATGCCGGCGGATTAATGAGAAGATGAGCTGGAGCACATGATGCAGACAGACCTCTCTCTGTCTCTCAGCGTTGTTCGTGAGCCATCCAAGGTAACAACAGGCTGCTGGGTGAAGCTGCCAATAACAGGCCTGTTCAGGACCAGCAGTCCCGCCGCTTGCAGCGGAAGATCGAGTGTGTCACCGGTTTACATGTCAGCTTCCGGCAGAAAGAGAGACAGAGAGGTCGTTGTCGTCAATCGTCCTGCCGATAACCTGGCACGTCAACCGCCATCCCTCTGATGATCAATACTGGCTGGGGTTGCAGTGGGAACGTGACTGTGTGGAGGGGATGATGTGGGACCATTACATGTGTGTTTGTATGGTGTGTGTGTGTGTGTGTGTGTGTGTGTGTGTGTGTGTGTGTGTGTGTGTGTGTGTGTGTGTGTGTGTGTGTGTCATCACGTGTCTCAGTCAGACAGAAACATTGACAAAAGGCAAATCAGACGGGTTAAGACATGACATGAAAGAAGAGCTCCATGAACAGCAGCCCGACAGAGGAATTCTGCTCTCCAGGGAATGATGGATATTCCCAAATGGAAGGTTGGAAGTTTTAATGTTGGGCTTTCTAGCTAAATAATATGAGAAGTGATGCACAAACTGGATTGTCCACCTTAAAAATGAGAATTTGCCCTTTAACAACATTCACCACCGTTTCTTCAGAATACTTGTGTCCGTCCAAAGGAGATTTATCTGCTTTCTTGCGAGTTAGATAATAAGATTGATACCACTCTCATGTCACGGTAAGCTGGAGTCAGTATGTTGTTAGCTTAGCTTAGCATAAACACTAAAAACAGAGGGAAACAAACTTTGATAACAAAGAAGACCAACCAGAATCCCCGACATATCTTTGCTTTAATCCGTACAGAAACTGAAATGTAAAAACGAGACATTACCCTCAGGCAACTGTTTCTAATAGTTATGCTAAGCTAAGCTAACCGATCTAAGTGTATTTTCTAAATGACAAATCCTTGCTTGCAGCTACCCTTCACAAATTCACATGTGTTTAATGCTCTGAAATAAAAATTTTCCTAGTTTGATTCCTGAATTAAAATCATTAATAATGCAAAACAGAATTTCTCAGCATCTTTGGAAAGCAGCATGAGAGCGTTACGTAATTTTTTTTCACATATCATCCTTTAGTCAAGCTTTAATCTTTCTCATAGACACAGCTTTGGGGCAAAATAAGAACATTAAAGACAAACATGTAGTGAATGTGATGATCAGATATCGAAAGTCCATTGCGGGAGCTGCCATGTGGTGGTCTGATGTTCAACACAGATTTTCAGCACCAAGAACTCAACAACAGCTCAAAAGCTACAAAAACACCGTCCATCTTCAAAAAGAACCTCAATTTCTATTCAGCCAGGCTCAAAAACAAACTTTATGAAATTATGAGAAGAAAGTTCTCCAAAAAGATCAAACTTCATTGGAGGAAGGTGACTCACAGATGATTCAACATCTCACGTGACTTTTTTACACAACAACATTACGTGATGTGCAGATGAATATTATTCGCAGCGGTCGACGGCTCTCACCCACAAATACCCGCACGACTCCGGGCGATTCGGCGCCAAGAGGCCGAGGCGTTCTCACACCTCCTCAGACGCTCACTGAGCAGGTTACATAAGGCTGAGAGTGAATGGGCTGCTCCGGTTATAGAAGTAGGTGCCGTCATCTGCTCTGATTGGGCAGAGTGTGGAGAATGTGCTGATGGGGAATCGGTGAGAGGAGGAGGAGGAGGAGGAGGAGGAGGGGGAAGACACTGAGGTCTTTGTCCATGTCAGGCTCCGTTTTCACCCTGACAGACTGCTGAGAGTGCAGCATCAAAATGTGCCTCTCGACATTTTCGTCTATAAAATGTCCAAAAAAAAGTATTTGAACATCACAAGTTCCAAAAGCTCAGGGCAACGTCTTTAAATGTCATGTTTTTTTTGTGACCATCAATCCAAATATTCAGTTTACATTTATACTCAACAAAGAACAGCAGCAAATCCATCAAATTTGAGAAGCTGGAACCGGAAGACGTTAAAATGACTTAAATGTTGATTTCCTGTCAATCGATGGAATAAGATAAATCAATTAATCATTTAAGCACTTACGAAGACGTCGGCAGACATTTCTTTTTTAATCCCGGGTCTGTGTTTTGATAGTTTTCGCCGTAAGCAGTGATTTTGTGATTTCAAGGTGAAATGGTGGTTTTCTTGATGTGTAATTCACATATATTTATAGATTCAATCATTGACATAAATAAAGATGGCTGACAGGTCTCCGCTACCTCCCACTGTACAAGAATGAAGCCAAAATATCTTCGATACAAGCACTGCCATCTTGTGCCGGTGATGTCATTTGGAACCAGAGCCTGCGGAGGAGTGACCGGGCGGTGGAGCTAGATACAGTCGATGGTTTCAACAGATTTCAGTGACAGGGAGCCTAAGTCACAAAAATGAGGACTTGAGACTCACTAAAGTCATAATTTGACAAAGGTCAGTGTTTATCATTCACAAGGTTTTTACCTGGAGCTGAATTATCGCGAGAGGTGTCCTCCTCTCCGAAACAAACGCACCCGGTACGTAAAAAAAGATCAAAGCAATTTCACTCAGCGT
Source organism: Hollardia meadi (assembly GCA_037974645.1). Lineage (NCBI taxonomy): Eukaryota > Metazoa > Chordata > Actinopteri > Tetraodontiformes > Triacanthodidae > Hollardia > Hollardia meadi. The sequence goes on along the minus strand of JBBPCS010004747.1, from coordinate 2,792 downwards.
GTTTACACACTTGCAAAAGTTGAACCTTGCTCAACTTTCAACAATGCAGCAATTTCCATGCAAGGAAGCAAACTTCCACAGGGACGACATTTTCTATTTATGCAAAAAAAAAAAGAAAAATAAAGAAAAATGAATAAACTTCTACAAAGCACTAAATCTTAAAAAAAATAGTTCCTTCTGACAAATATTAATCCATGGAGGTTTATTTTTCATTTTAATCTTTACTCTTGACTTTAGTCTTGACATGAGTTTCTGCTGCATCTGAGCAGCAGCATTGATAATCTTCATATCTGTGCAGATTCAAGAACTGAGCTTCGACTGAATTTTGAGGGGCCAGAGGTGAGGTTGGATGAACAGCCGGCCTTTTGCAATCGCTTACAGCTGTCACCAACACTTCACTAAGAGCACAATCAATTAAAAGTGCCGTCTTTGTTCCTCATTGGCCAACCTGCAGGTTCCTCTCAGGCATCGTCCGACCTGCAGCAGCACGTTTGAGGACTTCCAAGAAATAAATACATTCTTACATAACTGCCACCCTCCGACAATAAAGGCTTCTCTTTCTCGCACCGCTCTAGTCCTGCTGCTGCTCAGTGTGACTGAGCGGCCCCCAAACAGCTCACTGTTCTCCTCGCCCGCCGCCACCCTGAGGGAGACGCACACCAGAATATCAATGATGTTTGTTCCAGTGGAGGAGAAACAGAGCCACCTCCACCACCTCAGTATCTTTGGGACGTGATGTCAGGGCACCAAAGGTTCGGAAGAGGAAGACATCATTTTCATCAGAGGTTTTGCACTATAATAGGATTAATTTGTCTTTAAGCTATAGTTAGATCAGGTCTTCATGACTGAGCTGTCCTGTGGCACAAAAATAATGTTTTCAAATGGTAGTGCATCCTATTTAACTTCCAATTCTCCCCTTCCCACCAGAAGACACAACCTTTGAGTTTCATTTTGGCAGCATGACTACAACGAGTCTGTAGCGCTATTAACTTGATTCCAACAGAGGGCGCTGTCTACATTCAAGTGTCATTTCAAAGGTTTGATACACCAAGAGAGTATCGCTGCGTTAAAGGAATACAACATCAAGAGACATTTTTCCACTAAGTGTGCGAACGATGCCACAAACTTGTTATCGCAGGAAAGAGAAGAAGAAGCCCTGAAACTGTCCCAACTGAACTGCCAGGCAGAATATTTTTACAAAGCAGTCCACCATCCCGGAATCAGCGAGGAAATTTAGCCAGATGCTCTCGTACAAGCTCGCCAGACAGAGCAAGCATTGAAAACCTGTATGGTAGAGCCCTAGCATACTGTGCCCACACAACAAAGCTCAGTTCAAACTGATTTACTGTAATAAACGGCCCAATTTGTGGCACACACCAACACAGTGAAGACAGCAGACCACTGAAAGCCAATCTATCTTTATTATTTCCAACAGCAACCTCAAAACCATAAAATAACCAATAAAGACTGTTGTAATAATCTGCTTGAATTTTCCTGATTTCTGGCTCATAAAAAATGAAGCTGATCAATGTCTGCACGTGCAGGAGTAACCCATGATCCTCTCTGCTCGCCCTTACGTGCCACCTCCAATAACAGCGCGGCACATGTGATCACGGGGGGGTCGATACCACTCGCAGGGCTTCCACCCTGAGGAGCCGCGATCATTGGTGCCATCAACCCAATTATTTCTAGCTTTAGTGCTTCAGCCGCGGACAATAATTAAACGCCCAGCAGCAGAAGTTTGTAAATTCAATTTTCCCACCTGAAAGAATCGGGTTTGACCTCGTTGCTCACAGCCTGCTGAGGTGACCTAAACTTCATTTCACTCAGCTTGTGCTTTTATTGGAACCTGAAGATATCCACATCCCGTCTCCAGTGGCAACAGCTTGATGAGGAGATGAAAGGGCAGCAAATAGGGACCTCCAGAACCAGAGTGGAAGGATGAGGCAGAGGTGATATTGACAGCACGAGAGGCAGAATTTCAGCTCTGTTGCATAAATTTAACTAGTGCTGAAATGATTAGTCGATTAGTTCTACGAGTTAAAAAATGTTTCCTACAAACCGTGATACTTTCAACCCGAACAGATAAAAAGCTTTCAGAAGAAACCGAAGCGCTTCAGCAGGACTTTGTGAGCAGGATTTCTGCAGAAACTAGACCAGAATGAAAAAAGTTTTTTTCCAATGAGACTCTCCTGGGGCTGCCCTGTCTGCCTCTCTGCACCCGTCAGCTCCAACAACAAGGTCTAATACTCTGAACAAACATCTGGCCTTCAGCAGCCTGCAGGTCCCAGATCACCGTCTGAGGCTTAACACTAATTAGCTCAGGTCGGTGCACCTATCATCCCAGCTGGACCCTGAAGGCCTCATGGCAGACTCTGACATAAACACCGTGCTTCCTGTAGATTGTCAGACTGCTGCTGATGCTGGTGAGAAACACAACATGAGAATACAGCCTGTGTGTGTGTGTGTGTGTGTGCGTTTTCAACAACAGCTGAAGCTCCTCATGCCAAACATCAGTGGGAATATGTCACTGATGCTGCAGGTTGTTGCACATAAATGCAACTAAATAAGATGCAAATATTCACGAAAGGACACCACAGCAAATCATAACTAATATTACGGATGTTTAAATGTACTCATATTGCAACAGGTAACAGCTACAACAGTCAAGCTCAGGTAACCAATCAGCGAGCAGCGTGAGAGCATGAGAGTGAAGCCAAAACATCTGGATGGCCCCCTGGTGGCTGGCTGCAGTCTAGGTCATAAACCCCTCCCCCTCCATGTTAGCAGAT
>JBBPCS010004746.1:0-11057 GCA_037974645.1 Hollardia meadi | reverse complement strand
TCATAACTATGTAATAATAGTAGTAGTGGGAGTCCAGCAGGACCACAGCAGTAGGTAATAGCAGCAGTGGGCGTCCATCAGGACCACAGCAGTAGATCCAACCATGATCCATGGGAACCTGCGAAAAGCACAAGGACTCCGGGGGCCCATGATGTGATTGAGGGGGAGGGGTTAATGACCTATACTGCATCTCACCACCAGGGGGCGATTGAGATGTTTTGGCTTCACTTTTGGGGAGCTCTCATGTCATCCATCTTTATATACAGCCAATGATTCATCACTACAAGGGACCCTTTGACATTATACTCAGTGAACTGAAGTAATCTATAAAAATAGATTAGTACAGTTTAAACTGGATTTTTGACTCCTACTCTGTTGATACAGTTGATTCTCCCTTCTGCTCTAGAAAACCAATCTTTGCTAAAACACATCACTACCGGTGAGCCAGGTGACACCGCCACAGGTTTGAAAACTGTGCTATACTGCGAAATACAGAGAGATTTATCTGGCAGTGATCAGCTCAATCAGCATTGTGTGAACTCCTTTGGCAAGGGCTTGAAGGTAATGGATGTTTGTTGAAATGAAAAATGTATCTGCAGGTTTAAGATTGACTGATTGTAAAGACACGTGCAAGTTGTTACTAGTGGTGCCCTGAAGATAAAATTAACCTTTCTCTTATCAAATTCCATGGCTTTAATTTTACAGTAAAATGCTACAGGGAAACTATTCTCAATTCTCACTTATCAGTCTACTTTGAAAACCTCCGTAGCACACACAGACATAAACAAGAGAAGGTACTTTGGGACAGTTCAATTATCCAGATGATGCCAAAAAAAGACACACTTGAATATTTTGGCTTTCACATGGAGGAAAACAGGTGCCTTTCATTCATGCAAACATTGCAAGGATTGTTGGTCTGTATTAATCTGGGCAGTGCAGGAGAGGACGAGCCAGACAATTCCTATTTACCACAGCCATTTAAGATCTAATCACTCAGAGATTACATTCTGTAAGGATTATGACCTTTGGACCATTACTATGTCTTTGTTCTATTCATAGTATTGTTATGTTCCATAAATTATATCACTTGTGGTTAAGTGATAATCTACAAGTATACAGTGAAGCCCATATTTAGGACTACTCCGTCTCTATGGTTGCTCCTGCCCCCTTCTGCTCTGGAAAACCAATCTTTGTTAAAACGCATCGCTACCAGTGAGCTAGCGCAGGAAAGTCACCAGTGACGCCGTATTAAAAACTCTGCTATATTGCGAACTACAGAGAGATTTTTCTGGCAGAGAACAGCTTAATCAGCATTGCGTGAACTCCTTTGAAGTGATCAGACATTCGTTTATAAAAGGCAAAATGTCCTTAGAAATGTCCTTAGAAGTGGCGTGCTATTCATCACATTGTGTAAGGTTCAGTGTTTTGTGAAGATTTTTACAAGGCTGATTGTTGAAATAAAACAATGAGGAGACAAAACAAAAAAGAGATATTAGACTAAATTAAGCAGACATAATGTGAATATTAGATTCTGTGGACATTAAAAGTCTCAGGAATTTAGGGAATGTAGCTGATAATTCCCATGTGGCCCACCATGTTTGGAGCCACTGTTACAATAACAACGCTACATCTGTCTCAGTTTTATTCAGCTGACTCATTCGCTCCCTCTGAGACATTTACAGCTGGCTCATAGCTCACATTATGCACAAGGCGCTGCACAAATAAAAGTAGGCTTTTGATGTAAGTAAGCAGCACAGTTTGGGGTTATCACTTGAGTACTTCTTGTGCACAATATGGTATTACTGCACTGTATCTCCAAGAACAACCTAGAGGGGATTTTTTTCAGTCATCACTACCTGAAATCTTTTATTTCAAGTTTTTTTTTTTTACAAAGCATTATCTTGTGTCCAGTCGTTGTGTTTCATTTCATGATATTGTTGTGAAGCATAGAAACACAAAACTGGAACCAAGTGACAATTTAACCTGCAAACTTGATGAGTTGAGTATTTTATCATTATTTAGTCTATTAATCCATCAAAAAAATTAAGCAGTGTTAGTTTTGAACAGTGCGAAATTATCTTTCTACCTTAATGGAGAATACATATTACAAAGCAGATGATCTGTGATTGACAGCTCAATAAACAGCCTGCATGTTTACCTAACCCCGCATAGCCATGGACTAGTCCACTCTGAGCAACTCACACCACCTCACACCTTTTCAATAACTACAGCTGTATTTGTGCTGTTAAAATGTACTATGGGAAAAATTATATGACATGTATAAAGAAGAACTAGATACCGGATGCAAAGATGGCGCCTATTCAATCCAATTCAATGAGAATTGCTCGCCTAGCGCATACGCCAAAAAAGCTTTCTAGCTTCCAGGATAACTTCCTGGTTATGCGGCCCACTGAATATACGCAGTAGTGTTTCTCCTGTTGGCCCCGCCTGCGAGTTCCCACTCGACCCATAGACTTTATATAGTGATGATGTAGAGATTTTTAAATCACTTTTCTCGGCTCAAAGACAGTTTTAGAAATATAACACCTCCATGCATCAAAACTTCATAATAAAAAAGTCATGATGGATCTTGTTTGCAGTTCGAGGTGTCTGAGGTGTCTCGCCATATCCGGGTTCTAAATGATACATTCAAATATACCCCCCACAGATGTTCCTCCCTACCTTCCATTGTGTCTTCAGGGCCTGTGTGTCATCCTGATTGGCCACCAGTGGAGTATGTAGTCGCTTTGACCCAGCCCACCTAACTGCTAAAGTAATATCAAATGTCCCACCCCCCTTCATACCAGCTGTGTAATCAGAGAGCTCTAAATGGCTCTTCCTTTGAATGTGTGAGGGGAACGCTGATGTACAGAAGTGACAGATGTTAGTAGTGTTGTGGTGGGGGGGGGGGGGGGGGGGAGCAGCTGAGGAATGCCAACAGACACACAAAAAAAGGAAAACAAATCCTCTGGTGAATGATGGGGCTACAATGCAAATGATGAGGGTGAGTCAAGACAGACCCCCTTAAAATAATCAACCACATATTTCATTGTAGAAAAGGTACTGGCCCAAATGTTTGGCCCTTTGGACGAGAGGGCATGCACACTCACCACCTGATCCTCAACTACGAAATAAGACTTATCAAGATATTACCGATAAGGAATATTTATGTCAGAGAAATATGAAATAAATGATAAGCAAATATTATACTAATGGATTGGTGTGAACTCTGAGAAAAGCAGTTGACTTTGTAAGCGCCCTCATTCAGGGTTTTTTCATGCAGGATTTAAAGTCACCTGCCTTGTTCCAATCACATGCTGACTTGACCATGTCAACAATGGTTAGAGAGGTGAAGGGGAGTGATGCACTTGTGCTAAAACATTTGGTCGTATAACTGTGATGGAAAGTATATTTACTGCCGAGCCCGGCGGTAGCTATGGTCAGAAAAACAGCCAATAGAAAATATCTCTACAGCTTCTAACTTCTGATTGGCCCAATTGCCCACTTCTCTTCCCATCTGGTCCTAGACACATGCCGAGGGGGAGGGCTGTTGTGGGCTGTAGTGGAGTCTAAATGCATGTAAACTCCATTTACCCACCTCTCTAATTCCGAAATAGCGTTTATGCAGTCCAACCTGAGCTTTACGCAGTCTTTCAGTCACGTTACAGCTGTTAGTTACTCAGACTGGCTTCCAACCGCAGTTTGTGTTGTAGCTTCTAGGAGCGCTCCTTTTGTTTTACATTTTTTACATTATATCCCCATGTGAGAATCGGAGATAGCTGTTACGGTTAACAAGGAGCGACCAACAAACCACCACCCACTCCTGCTACGCTGGTTATAAAACAAACAAACCCTCCGTGCTGAAGCTCGTGGGCAGACTGGAGCTGCTTTCAGGGGACAGACAGTTCAGGGGATCATTTATGACATTTACTGATGTGTGGCATCACATAATAATCAGTTAGACAAAAGACAAGAAAATAATGGGCTAGCAAAAACTCTTCAGTGCTGCTAAAGTTTTTAAAATCAACACTAGTGTTGTGTAACCAGTTTATCTAGTGCTGCTGCTCTACATTACAGTAATGTTAATGTCGCTTGATAGTTTGGATAGCTTGACTGCTTATTCCACAATTACTGTAATTAACATCATACAAGTTCTGCTTCATGCTCACTCAGACTCCAGAAGGCTTGGTACATTTTCAGAGTGAGTGAAGGAATCAGGAGAGAGGAGACAGACGCGAGGAAGGATTGCAGATGTGATGGTGTTGAAAGAAAAAGAAGACAGAAAAAAAAACTGATACAAGAAGGAACAACCCATTCAACATTTAAAGAAAAGGTTTAAGGAGGAAAAAGAAACACATGTAGCAGCCCAGGCATCAGGTGATGGAGACACATGAACAAACTCAAAGCAGGAAGACTGGTGAGGAAGATCCACCTGTATCTGGATTAATTACTTTTACAGGCACAATCTATCTCCAAATGTAAACAAGAGGACACCATCACTAACAAAAGTCAAAGCACAGATTGAAACCTGCAATGAAAGGACTTGGAGATCTTTTCATATAAACACCACATAACTACTCTATTAACATGACGCGTTCTTAAGCTGTTAAAAGGTTGTTGACCTCAGTACTTAAATATTAAGGTTTTTAATTTGATTAGCTCATCCAATGAAATAAAGTTATGGGGTTGATTATGTAACATCTGGATGGATTTTTAAACATTTTATTTGAGGGTAAATCAATCTGCCCTCCACTGACTCAAATCGTGTTTACTGCACTACTTTACCTGAGTGTTTCTATTTGGAGTGCTTTATAGAAAAATTAAACAAAACTTATTATAGTTTTACTAATGACCTTAATTTTTATGGCTGCAACTAATGATTATTTCCATTCATATTAATCTGCCGATTGTTTTCTCAACCAATTTAATAATGGTTTGGTCTATAAAATATCAGATAAAAAAGGAAAGCTTATTATAATTTCCCCAAGCCCAGTGTCACCCAAGGTCCCTTTTTTTAAACGTTAGTCGAAAACCTATTACAGAATAAGACAAAAACAACAAATGTCACATTTCTGTCTCAGAAAAATTATTGTTCTTCATCTTCCTTTCGGTTCTTGGTTCACTTTAAAGAACCACTGATCAGCAGGCTCATTTCTATATGTATCAGCATTTATTAGGTGGTTTGCGTTGGCCATTTATGGTGACATGTGGGCATGTAGAGGGTGGGATATTAAGTTGATCCATGTGTGGTGGACTGTGGACTTCAGGTGGACTGTAATTTATAAAGGGAACTTTGCCTGCAAGTATTTGTACGCACAGTTTTATAAATCGGATTATTTTTTTGGAGCACACCATTTTCAGCTTTGTGAGCGAGTGTTCACTTTCAGTTGGATCCGACGCGCTGTTCAATAAATGAGACCCCAGGAGAGCACTCAGTTAAAATCAGTTTATGATGGGCACAGACGCACAGATATGTGTGTGATTATTTTTCAGTGGTCTGGTGTTTGTTGCACAACAATGTAATCAAGGTAACTGCAGTAGATCATTGTGCCTAATGGCACTGTGCTTTGGTGCAGCACTTTGCAAATTAGACTACAGATGCCAAACTTGAATCTGCCCTGTGGCTTCCAGATGGCTGTAGGGATTCAATCAACTGAGGGGGACGTCCAAGCAGTCTAAAAGTAGTCATGAATAATGTTCAGCTCAGTACTGACTTTTTGTTTTCAACCTGTATTTTCTATGTTGATCCCAAAGCACCTACTGTTCGACGGGTCAGAGCTGTTTCGGCAAAAGGGGGACCTATAATATTAGGCAGGTGGTTATAATGTTATGGCTGGTTTGTCTATTTCATGCTTATTTTTGTAGCTCAATCATTTTAACCATAAAATATTCCAGCCTGATCCTAACAATAATAATAATAATAATTGGTAAATTATAATATCTGCATATTATTATGGTCCTGAAGAAACCAGAGAGTAATTAGAACTAGAAGAATTAGTCTTGGCATCAGTGCAGTGACATCTTGCAGAGTTTCACAGGACATACTGACAGACATGGACACAACTTCACATACAGTGCAGAGGGAGAGTGTAAGATATCAAGAGATAGTGCAAGCCACGGATAACCTGTTAAACCACACATATCCCTCTCTAGAGCCACTAATATTACTCAGTATTTCATGTAGCCTCACATGTTTGCACTACTTTAATAAACTGACTGGCAGCACTGCCAAAACTTTATTCGTGCAGGCAATGTTTGCTGTCTCCTAAAAAACACAAAAGAGTGCAAGAGTGGTCGCCAGCAGAGTCGTTATTGACAGGTCTTTGCCCAGGAACAACCTATCCACCCAATCCAGGTGAGAGGAAGCCACCCTAGACATGTATAGATCTTTATTTAAGTGGCCAGCAAACTCAGAGACAAAGTGGTCAATAGTTCCACAAAGGCCTCAAACTTTAACACTATGATATTGCCAGGCAACAGCCAAAGTATACAGGCAATAATGTTTGTATCACTATATACAGTAATATTCTGTAAGACAACAAAGGTGATGAAAGGATAAATATGGGAATCAAACCAAAAATGTATTGTTTATCATCTCCTAATTCGAGCACTGGAATCAGTCAAATGTTATTTAAACCAAAAACATAATACAAGAATATAGATAATACATGAAAATAATATTAAAGGGTTATATCACCCTTTTACAAAAAAATAAATCATACATATTGTATGTTGTATTGTATTATTGTTGTATTGACACCTATCTGCCATTTGAGGTGGTCACACCACTGAAAAAATAACATTTAAAAAGATTTATCTGCAACACGTCTTTCCAGAAAATACATCTCATAGTTACTAAATGATCCATTGACTTCCAAAAGTCCTCATCAGAACTTTTTACAAAAGAAATAGTGCATGAAATGGTTAAAAGCATATTCAGATTATGCAAATTACAAATTACTGTTAACACTTTTGGTTGAGATTCAGATATCTCAATAACTAAGAACAAGAATTGCAAGGAGTAGAAATTAATTTGCCCCTCAACATGAATTTCAATAATGTTGGTGATCCCTGAACCTTTCATCCAGCGGTGTCATGAGGTCAAGATCTGTCTAATATTTTGGTTTATGAGCAAATACCACAGCTACAGTCTCAGGTATAGCCTACTTTGTGCTTGGTGCTTCTTAGAGAAGTCCTGAGTCAGCCATTTCTCACGGGGATTGTTTTTTTTGTGATCACCTCCTAAGTGCAGACTAAGTAAAAATGTTTAAGAATCTACATGTCAAATTTCATGTGTACATTAACATTTGCAAGAACATACTAGCCTACTATACTAAAGCAGTAAAAACACATAAGTCACATTTGGGCAATGCTCCTTCCCTCTTAAAAATGTGTCTGTAATTTCACTGCAGTATTTAGCCATTTGGGGCTTCTCGAGCATGTTATTTTATTGTGAAGGACGGAAGTACATGTTGACAACCTAATATACCTGCAAAATCAAAGTGTGGGCAGGAGATAGAGGTGGCCAACTCAGGACAAGCATTGCGCATGGCTAAAGCACCAGACATAGCGCACTTTTGCCAACTGGTTATCGGATATTGGCTTAGAAAGGTAATTTATATTAGCTAATGTTAGCATGTTAACCAGTGTTGAGCAGTAACACTTAGTACTGCCAAACACTTAGTATATAAGGCAGTCTGACAGAGCTGTGCTGAGTAACATAAGAAATTGAATAAGTAATGTAACACTTAAATTTAATAAGTAATGTAACGCTTAGTAAAGTGTTACTGCCAGAGTTACTGTCAGAGTTATGCTCTGTTACTAACATTTAGGCCTGCGTTGTTCCTGGTGCACAATGTGTTAGCTTGGAGGCTGGAGGTGAGTCGGTAGTCTTCACCAAAAGAGAAGATATGCGACTCGTGGTAATTTCAAAATTGTCTATCTTGTTGTGTGTTCTCATGAGTCTTGCTAATGTAAACTAGTGAGTCTACATTCAGACATCAGCTGGATTTGTTCGGAGTTTGAGGGTGTGAGCACCCAGCAGCTAACATGGTTAACGTTAAGCTAACGTCAGCTGTCGATGTTCAGTAAATCCCTCTTAGCTGCAGCCTGCTTGAATTGTCATTTCTTTTTCTATTCATGTTAAATACAGAATATGTACTGTATATATGTGAAGCCTATCATCAGGCAGTTTGACAGAGCTGTGCTGAGTAACATAAGACATTTAATGAGAAATGTAACTAATTACTTGTTCTAGTTTTTACTAGAGTTGTAAGAAAATACTTTTATATTGCACTGTATATAATTAATGTGAACTTATCCCTTGATCACTTTGGGTCATGTTAAGTTACAAGAGGTCAGAGGTACCAAGTCCTATGGCTCGGGTCATATTATTGCTCACTGTCCTCCTGGAGCCACATTTGTTACATTTAATAAAATACATGTAGGCCTATCGGATTTGGTGTCTTAGTTTCGTCCTTCAGTTCATTTATAATGATAACCCTGCTGGAGGACTTGCTGTTAGTATACACAGCTTTTGAAAACCCACTCTCTGCTGCTCCTTGCTCAGACATGAGTGGTAGGCTATAACAATCAATACTTGCACTCAATTCTGCAATTCTTTATTTATAAAACACTGAAGCTGCGAGGTGTCAAGTTACAAACGCCATAAGCAGCCAGCTGCTTTAACCCTTCAGTATTTGGAAATCCCGTCAAGCACCATTAGTTTACTCTCAGCAGACGATTTGTTGCGGAGTCACCACTACGTGACCTTATCCACCTCCAGCTTCTGTTTGAACTTGAATCTCACACTGTTTCACACGGCTCACAAACGACAAATGCAGCTTCTGGGGGGTTTTTTTGATCAAAACACTCAATGCTCTTCATACAGGCGAAACACTGCAGCTGTAGGACTATCAACACACTTCAGTCAGTAAGCCACCGCCTCCGGACTCGAGCGGTGCTGCTCCACCTGCACACAATCGGCCCCCAGTGCAGCCCTGCACCCACAGGCGACACAATACGTGAAGGGGACAGCCTCGATTATAAGGTTGCATCTCTCAGTCTGAGCGAACACCTCCATGCTACACTTCCTTTGCCTCACTCAGGCACATGCAACGTCTTTGTAGCATAGCAAGTACCCCAAACAGCGATTTAGCATCATTTTTGATTCCAGTGCGTAGTTGCTCCACTGACAAGTCAACGCTTTAACATTTGCATTCGTGACCATCGTTGTCGTCGCCTTACCTGCGGTTTCGGAGAGCGCTCCAGCCGTAGAAAAACTAGAAGCAAGAGATGCTGCGACTATTAGCAGCACCAGTACTGGTCCATAGCGTAACCTAGTGAAGACACGCCACGCAGCCTGCTGGATGTGCGAAGGATGCTCAGCTCAGACGACCACGTGACTCTTGAGGACAATCTGCCAATCTGGAGTCACTGATGGATGGAACAACAATCTGTTTTAACAGTGTGTGTATCCTTATATTAGCTAGGCTATTATTATCATTAGTAGGAAATGGAGGCAGTAGTTGTATTGGTATTTGCAAGAGTAAAAACAAAAACAGGATTGCGTGGTCTTTATCCTAAAGGAGATTACATATAGAAATATATTTCTATTTCTTTTATTTCCAACCTAAGTAACTGGTTTGATTTATAATATGGAAAAATATACATTGTAAGAAAGATCAAGAAAAATGAGTACACACTGTAGACTGTATACATTAACTTTGAACGAGAAAAATTAATTCATCCTACACAGTATTGCAGCGTTATTACCGAGGCTGCACACAAGTGAAATTACTGCCACCATGTGGCAATAACGTTTCAGATTCAGAGTATAGAGGTAGACAGACACAAGGCTGAATAATCAACCAGGACGCACCAGAGCCCCAGGGGCCCCAAATCCCCCTATTTGTCACATTGTTTGTGGTAATTTGAATGATTTTGTTTGGGCGTGCATGACACCTTCAATATTACCTTCAGCTGGCATGTGGAGAGGCCATATGTCAAATCCAGTTTTGTACTCGCAGGTTACCAGCTTAATTCCTGTCCTTTCTTATATTTCAACTCTCTACTGTCCAGTTTTTTGAATAAAGAAAAAGTATGAGATAAATGAATGAAAGATTAAGAAACGTACACACACTGTAAACCTGAGGGGGACAGGAGTGGTTGGATACTGGGGGTGCAGGCATATAAAATGACGGGCAGTTAATGTCGCAGTTAAAATGTTAGAATTTAACCGTTTGCTGTATTTGGTAATCAAATTGCTTAGATGCTTATTGTGTATCATTTATTTCTCTTGAAACCAGACACTGGGAATATTCTGACCCCTTTGGCTCTCCACAGCACCCAAACTGACTAGCATTTATGCTGGATGAAGACTTAGGTGAAGTTGGTTTTAGGTTGGATATTCGACAGACATTCAGGTTCCAGCAGTATCTTACTATGGATTCTTTTCAATAGCTTCCACGTTATGTTACCCAAGGACTCCAAATCAATACCAAATTATACTACAACATGGGACAAATGAGACACACCTCTTTTCATTTGATATTTCTGCATTTTGTATTTTATATTAATATTTTTATGGAAAAATCAGCTTTTTTTTCAAGAGCTTCCAGGTCATGTGACCCAGGAACCCCAAATCAATAATCAATTATACTACTACACTGGGAAAATGAGACACACCTCTTTATATTTGATATGTGTGCTTTTTGTATTTTATATTAATATTTTTGGCAAAAAATTGCATTTTTTTCAATAGCTTCCAGGTCATGTGGCCCAAGGACTCCAAAAGACAACAGTTCCATACCCAGTGTATTGCAATGGACAGCAAATAATATGACAGGGCCAAGAAAGGGAAATGGAAAAGTCCCTTGTGTGAATAGTGTTTTCAGAAATGTGTTCAGTGTTGTGGATAAAACATAGACTGTATAAAAGAAGTGGACATAGCTTCCAGGTCTGAAAAATGAAGCCAATGCAGAAGTGCCTAAAACCTGCATTCTTTCCAATGACCAGCAGGGGGCGACACATGTGTTTGCAAAAAGAAGTCCGATTGT